>JAUJYT010000204.1:0-24927 GCA_033996565.1 Nanhermannia nana
CGGGGGCACCAAGAGCAACACGCTAAGAGTCGGGTTCCTCAACGGCAACGCCATGTTCATCGATTTTTGGGAAAATGGGCTGGTGACTCCTTCGTACCCTGTAGATTCGAGCTGGCATCACTGGGCCTTTACTTACAACCGCACTAACCTCCAGCGCCGCGTCTACCGCGATGGGGTCGAAGTGGTGACCGATCTCGCCATGTCGGCTTACGCAGGCAGCGGCACACTCAAGATTGGCGCGCTCAAGGCGCCCAACACGGGAATGGCTCTGTTGCCCGCGCGCGCGCAGCTTGGCAGGTTTTCACATGGGGGGTACAAAGGCATTTTTCGAGGGCTGTTTGTTGGTATGTAATGACTTCCGTCAATTCGGAGTGTGCGCAGAGGTGCACAAATGCGCGCAAATTAGGTGCAAATTCAGCTCCGAAGGGACCAATTTTTGGGTTTAAATTTTCACTATTATGTTGCTTTTTCCTGATACTTATGGAATAATTGGATGTCCTGAAGGTGTCTCCTCATTTCGCAGCATTCAAATTAAACGTACAGGTGTTGCTGCGAAATGAGAGTAAACCTTACTGAAGGCTATAAACTTCGTTTATCTATAGTGTTCTCAATTGATTACTGAAAACATTTTTCAGGCCTTATATAATTAAAAATTTTCTGGTTTCAGACTTATGAGACTAATGATAATGTCTTCATAGGAGCTATACTTCGATAAGACTCAGTGTTGGCCATCAATAGGTATTTTATGACTTTTAACTAAAAAACAATCTTAATCTTAAATGTAAATAAATTTAAATTTCATAAACTCATGACTGTTAGCCTTATCTTCAATGCTGATTAATCCCTCTGTGAAGTCAGTGAAACGTTAAATTTTAATGATTAAAATTCTTATCCCAATACATAACTCCACTAATGATTTGTCATATCTTTAGTAAAACACACGAATATTCTCATCATTACATCGCTTATCCATTTTTAATATCTCTAAACAACTTATCTCAAGCCATAGAATCGAATCCGCGTTTTAATACATTAAAGTAAACTTATTATGACTGAGAGATTTGTCTGCATTGAAGATAAGGACAACAGTCATGAGTTCATGACTTCGAAATTTAGTTATATTTAAGATTAAACATTGTTTTAGTTAAAAGTTATAAAATATCTATTGATGGCCAACACTGAGTCTTATCGAAGTATAGCTCCTGTGAAGTTATTATCATTAGTCCCTTAAGTCGAAAACCAGAAAATTTTTAAGTATATAAGACCTGAAACTTGTTCTCAACAATCAATTGAAAACACTTTCAGTTTATTAACTAATAGTTATTAAGAGAAAGCAATTTGTGTTCACTGATGGAAAGCGAGCAAACGCTATATAAACAGATCCAATCTCTCGACAGTGAAATGCAAACATTGGTTTATGAGAACTATAATAAGTTCATTAGCGCTACAGAAACAATACAAAAGGTATTTGTATTATAATATATTACAGTTATCTTATTGTTCGCAATAGAAAGTAATTATTAGTTATGAAATACAGATGAGCTCTCATTTCGATAAAATGGAAGAAGAATTGAATTTATTATCCGCTAATATGGAGGCAATCACTAGAAGTAGTGAAGAAATATCATTGAATTTGAGAGGAAGACGACAAGATATGTCAAAATTGGCGGAAACACATTCAGTGCTAACGAAACTACAATTTCTTTTTGAATTGTCGCCAAAAATGCGGTCATGTATTGAACAGAACTTACATAACGATGCGGTCAAATATTATTTGAGAGCTGAGAGAACTTTAGCACAATATTGTCATTTCCCGTCTATTAAGGCCATTAACGAAGAGTGCAAAACTATTTTAAAACAATTAAATCAAAAGCTGTATCAACAACTCTCTAATAGAGAAGTAATTCTTACCATTTTTAATAGATCTGTCACTACTAGTGATCCAACTTTTTTATTTTCCACTCGTTATATAATTATCGATTAAATCTAATTTTTTTTATATAAAATTAAGTAAAATATATAATTAATAGACATACAGTATAAGCTGTTATTGCCTATCAAAGCAACTCAACCATCCTGTATATAAAGGCAGGTCCGGTCAAACAGCTGCTCGACTCCCGAGTTATAACTTGCTCACAAAATGTCAAATCATGGCTCGCGAATGATTTGAGAGAAATATTACAAAAAGCTCCCAATAGCTGTGCAAATGCCAGTGGTAGGGTTAAAAAGGCTCGTTTCTGTCATGAAAGATCATTTTTTAAAAGTATTTAAGTATTTATTGATGTGAATCATATTTAGATGATTTAAATGAGAGCCATAGTATGGCACTGAGACACTATTATAAGGGGATAATTTATCATATTGTAAATCTAGAGTCTAGTACTGGCCCTTTGGCCCCTTAATTGGGCACTACCGAGATTCGAATATGAATCAATTATTAATACTTGTGTCGCTTCCACTATAGCAGTAAATCTTTAAATGAGTGTTCATATAAAGCTTGATTGAAACTAACTTTTATGGTTTCTTTCAAAGTAAAGCTAAAGATGACTAAAACTTATTTTGTTAAGCTTTTAAAGCAAACAATAACTATTTAGCCATAATCTCAATTAACATACAGCACCATAAAATGCTATTTTCCCAACCTTTCGCACTCTATGTATTATAACTGTAATGTTCAATAAGAAGTTTGTTGATGGTTGGGCCCCAACACATCCCACTGCTTAACTTAATTTATGGCAACGCCTTTCTGGCTTCAGTCTAACTCTGGCCTAACTTATTATGCGTTATTTGGTTCTTTTGCTTAAAAATTGTGGTCGGGCTCGATATAAAGAATCCAAACTATACATTAAACAATTAATAAAAATATTAAAATATTTTTAGTTATATATCTGACATAACATTCAGTAACATAAGTATTCTTAACCTAAACTAATAGTCAATTATTTGACTTCCTTTGGCAGACCCAGTCTTTGTGTAAAATAAATTTATTTCTTGAATAGTAATTACCATTTAAATTGATATAAATGTTTAATAGGCGTCACCCAATCAGTTGAACGAAAGCATTGAACTGTTGCTCAAACTGAAAGAACCGCCGGAAAAGTTATGCGAGGAATACCTCTCGATGTAAGTAAAAAATAGTGTCTAAAGTAAAATATAGCTCAAGTTTTTCTACTAAAAATAGGGTTCAAAAGAGACTTGAAAATAGTATCTCAGAGTTGGACTATCAAAACGATTTGGCAAAAAAACATTTAAATTCAACATCAGATGAATCCTTACCATTAATGGTGAAAAAACTTTCTCAAAAGAATTTATTTTGATATGATTTTAATAAATTTCATTAATTTAGGACATCCTTGAATACATAGATATGGCCTGCAATGGCTTTCTCAGCAATTTATCAGTTTCTATAACTTTTTATACGGACGTATTTATGCAAAAGTGCTTCAGTAAAGTTTCTCAAACAGATTCAAACCAACAAATAAAGGACACATTAAAAGATTTCGTGAACTCAAGAATGAATGAATTCTTTGAAAAAATACTAATTCGTGTCCAATTGGAAAAGAAAACGATAAATGACGCGGTTCTATTTGTCAGAGCTCTCGACAGATTCTATAAAAGATTGCAAAGTATTAACAGAATATATAACTTGAGTGACTTTTCGGTAAAGGCGATGGAAATTGTGGAGCAGGCGAGTGAAGACCAGTGCAAACACTTTTTATCACATTTGAAGAGCAGATATCTCGAAGAATTGACAAATATTAGGCATTCAATTATAAGTAGTGCTTCTCAAACAGTTTCAGCCTCAAGAACATCATTGATTGCATCAAATACTATGGGCGTAGAAAAGCATACATTATCTAATTTGTTAATAACATTACAAACATCTATCAGTGAACTCATCAAATCAGTTGTCGCGGGTCTGACGCCTTTCACTGATCCTGAAGTGACGTTTGCCGTTAAAACTCAATTCTTGCAAAACTTTAGCACTAAATTCGTTCGCGAAGGAGTTGTGATCGGCTTTATTCGATTTATTCTTTCAAATTCATTGGATTACGAAAAAAACTATTCGACAACAACGTCTCCGCCCTCGCAATTGATATTACTTTTGTCGAGACTTTGTTTAGATTTAGACAATTCTATTATCGGATATTTATTATCTTTCACTGACGAACAGTTCAATATCTATACCAATAGTAATATAACTCCATATTCAGAACTATGTAAAGAAGCTCATGAAACAGCGCAAAAGCTATTAAACCATTACGTGAGGTTAGAGGGACAGAACATATCGCATATGATTAGGAAAAGTGTGGAAACCAGAGACTGGTTGAGTTCAGTGGAACCGAGATCTGTGCGCTCTGTTATGAAACGAGTGATTGAAGATATCGCTGAAGTCGATGCACAAGTCGGACAACTATATGAGGAAGGCTTAAGACTCGAAAGAAGCTCTGACTCGAGTAGAAGTAGAAGAACTTTTAGTGCTATCGGTCTCGGAGGGAGACATTCAATGAATAAGTCTTCGAACTGGAGCGCATACGGACCGAGGTTTGCATTATTTTCAATTAAGAATATTTTGTCGATTTTATTCAATTAACTAATATTTATTCTAATGATTACAGCACTTTCGATAACAATCTTATGTCCAACATTCAAAAGCTATTTACTGAACGAATAGAGATATTCGGTTCCGTTGAATTCTCTAAGCTTTCGGCTGTCACTGGAATTATTAAAATAGGGCTCAAAGTAAGAAAATGTTGTGCACTTTCCTATGAAAAAACTATTATCTTATTATTTGTTTATAAAACTTAACTAGACTTTGATAGAATGCGTGCGTTTGTGTACATTCAGCAGATATGGTTTGCAGCAAATGCAAGTCGACGCCTATTACTTACAGACACATGTGTGGGCTTTCGCTTCTGATGAAAAGTATATCTTAAGCTTTAGTTCTTATTGTATAATATTTGCATTCCTTATAATTATTATTTTGACTTTAGTTTAGTTTATGTACTCATTGATGAGGTCTTGTTGAGTACAGTTCATCGATGTTTCGACCCTATTATGATGGAAATGAGTGTAAGCAATGTTTGACAAAATCTATTTATTTATAAAAAAATTTAGATTCAATGTTAATCATTAGTATCTTATCTTTCAGGTCGTAGAAAAAATATGTGAAGGATTATGATTATAAAAATTTATTTATAAAATTATAATTAAATGTAAAGATAAAATTGAAAAATATTAGCTGTTGTCTAAAATAAAAGTTTATATACAGGACCTGTATTACAGGTATATTATTAAAAACGCATCTTATTTACTAACTTATAGTGAACTTAAACTGTTGATGGGCTCAAGATTTCTATCTCTAAAAAATGAATGTAATCTTTGTTTTTTGATAGTCTTTCCTGAAGACTCGTCAGATGCTTGGGGTTTGAAAAAGTTCATAATTGAATTGTTTGCTTTGGACGCGGGTTTGTTCAAGTCTTCATCATCTTCTAGTTCTTCCCTGTTTTATAAATTGTATAATAATTGCAAAAAATAGTCAAATAGACAAATAATTACAAACCATTCGCAATGGATTGCCTTCTCATCCAATATGTTTTTAGCTGTAGACCAACTGAAACGTACTAAAGTAGTGAACCCAAACACGGGGTCAATATTTTTACTCAAAAAACTTTTAGTAATGGGATCTGAAAACAAAAAATTAAACAAACAATTAAATGAATAGAATTATATAGAATGCAATACCACTCGGATATCCTGAGCCGTAATCTTCTTTAGTAAAGTTAACATTAGTCTCAATAAACTTCCAGTCTCTGAGAGCTCTGTCTCTGATGACTTTGGCGCAAACGGAGGCCGCGCTCACTATCGGGTAAATAGAATCCGCTTTATTCGAAACTTTTATTTTAAGCGATGGAAAAATGGCTTTTAGTTTCGCCTCATATTTGTCGGCGGGACCGACTGTGTCCACAAACACTTCCTTCACTTTAATCCCAGAATCAATGGCACGATTGATGAGAGCGATGGCTGTGTCGTGCGATAAGGCGTTTAAATTGTATTTCGATCTGAATTATAATCAAATCATTTGAACTCATTTTTATTGTAATGAATGCCAAAAACTAACGAACCGTTTGAACATTGAGTTACTTATAGTAACCGGTGATAAGACTTTTGCGAACCAACCGATGCTCTCGTAATCATTTTTTCCAATTTTACTAAATATTTCCTCTCTTTTGTCTTCAGTTAATGTTTTTGAATCTGTTTTATCGAAAAGTAATTAATATATTGATAACTATTAGTGAGAAAGCGCTCAACACTTGAAGACCTGCGAAATCCATTTGTTTTAATTGATTGGAAAGTTTGAGTGGAAAGTAAGCCAAACCATAAACCATCGGACCTTTCAATGCACACATATTTAGACATTAGCTCTAAATCTATGACAAAGTCGTAAAAAAAGTCAAACCCAGAACAGGTCCTCTTCCGGCCTCATCTATGCCTATAAGACACGGCTCACGTTTTGCTATGTCTGGTATTTTAGACGAAAATGAATGATCTTTTGTCGGGTTTTCAATAAATAAGTTTAAATCCATTTTATCTCTACTTTATATTAAAATTATTTGAATTCACATTAATTTATGCTTTGAATCAATTTTTGCTGTTTTGCGCTCAAAACCTATAAATACCTTTGAATGATATGAAAATAGAAACATTGGCGACAATTGCGAGCATTTTATGAAACTTTCAAATATTAATAAATATTAGACATAAAGAGAAACATTCTTAGGACTACTCATTCATTCCATTGATTCTACTTATAAACTGTTATAAAGTTAAAAAATATATATAGTATCGAATCGAAAGTTTGAAAGTTCAATATTAAAAGTTTATTTATTCTTAAAGTTAAACTTTACTAAAATTGTAGTTTTTTACGAGAGTTGTCTCTCGACGTTATTTCAGATCAATACTGACTGTTATGTAATTGAATGTTAAGTTTAGCAAATTTTTACTATTTTTGACACTGTATTAAAACAATTCAATTGATTTAATATTTAGACCTTTTTTTACTCAAATTGAGATAAAACATTATAAATACTAATTTATTATTATAGGATATTTTTCATTTATAATCATTTCCAACATTGAGTCTGATCTTTTCAAAGACATACCAGTAATAAAAAGTTTCTAAATTTCATTATAAGCTCAGGTATTAGAGTGTATATAATGGAAAAATGTTTTATGGATTATTTGCCACTAAATTATGCAAATCTTCCGCATATTTGAGCATTACACTAATTTCTTCGCAATGTCTTTGCAAAACATTAGGTATATAATCAATTCCATAAAGAGCTCCAGCAATACTGCATGCCATGCAAGCTATTGTGTCAGTGTCTCCGCCAAGAGATAGAGCAAAATATAGGGTTCGAACAAATGGATTATCACTTTCAAAATTAGTTAATTCTTTTTGAGCTCTTAATACTGAATATATAGCACTGGGAACTGACTTGAGGGCTGATATATCGTTCCCAAAAAGTGCCGCAACTTCTTCAGATGACAATTCAGAGACTTGGGATTCGTTCTCAAATATTTGTTTCATTTGTATTAATTTACTTGTAAATGGATTTTCAATATTGGTTTCATCTTCATTACTATTTGACTCTACTTTTTCCATTTTTTCAATCAAACTATTAATGAATTGGTTGACATCAAAGGAATAGTCATTTTGTGAGACAGAAGTATGTAATGCCTGATGTATTGCTAGACACTGAAGAATAGCGCCGTTATATCCGTTTCTGTTCGCGTGAGTTATTTTTGCGGAATTGGCGGCCATTTCGATGAGTCGTTCGTCTGACAGATGAAATCCGAACAAAGAGATGGGACTCACTCTCATGGCTCCGCCGTTACCATAAGAGCCACTGCCGCCGAATTGCATGCGCGCCGGTTCGTAAGGTCTCTCATAGTTTGTGAACTTGAGTGCTGCGAACACATCGATCACAGCATTGCCATAACCTCTCTTCGGCTGTCGATAGAATTCAACTGAAAACCTCTTCGACATATCGTTTGCATTAAAACTTTTCATTTGGATTAAAGACTCCGCCACTGACTTAGTCATAGCCGTGTCGTCAGTGTAGGGAAATATCTGAAACGCTTTTATTTAAATTAAATTCAATTATAATTATATTTATAACTAATTAAAAGTGCTTTTAATGTAATGACGTTTACATCGATTCGTTTCTTCCAATTGTTTGGAAACGAAATTAAATAAAACCGATCGAGAAATAGGAAATTCGCCCTCAAAGGGAGAGCCCAAACAGTCGCCTATCAGACCCCCGACAAGACATCCGCGAAATTTGCTCACCATTTGAGTCAATGGAGAAGACATCAGATACTCTGCCTTAAGACATAATATGATATAAATGTTAAATAAAATTGAATTGTTTTGCAATAAATCAATCATTGAGTGACTGAATGACTCACTTATTATTTATATTTATATTGTATTTAAGATACTGTATAATAAAATATTTGTAAATAAACTATTTTTTTGTTTGTTTTATAAAACATAAGTTTATAAACAAAACATAATTGAATGCAATGATAGATAGACTGATAATCAGCTGATTTGAGTTGTTGTGAGACCTGTTGTGCAGTGTTGTGTACGGTTGTGAACGACCGCCAAATGTAAACATTGTTTTGGTTCAAAACATTCAGAATGAAAACAAATGATATATTTTTTAAAAATAAATCATTTTATTTGATAATCGGATCAATTTCTGCAATCGGAAGGTCTTATACTTTATTATATTTAATAAAATATTTCAAAATTTAGTTTAATTTCTATATTAATGAAAATATTGCAAAAATTGTTTTCAGTTTTGCATATTTTGGTCAATCATTGCATTCATTTCTATCAAAATACGGGCTATTAATCAAATCAAAGCATTTAAATAATGAGAAGCAATACATCTATTTGTCGGACAGTTTCAATGATTACACAAGTGATGAGTTATCAGAGGACGGCATGACTCCCATCACTGCCAACACTAAACCGATGTCCAGTCGAACGCATTGGCAATTATTACGATTATCTCAATATAAAAGAGATCACATTATAAGAGAGTTCGCCATTCAATCCATTGCCAAAATTCAACTCAATGGTTAACTCTATTTTTGATTGTTTTATATTTTATTACTTAATAAGTTTGTTAATTAACAAAACGCAAGGAATTAATTGAAAGCATTTTATTGTATTGTTTAATAAACAGAACACGAGTGCAGAGAAATCGCTCAGAGCTGTGATTTTGAAACGAGCGTAAGATTAGCCCGAATTCCAAACGTAAATCTCAAACTATTTCTGCCGCCAATCAAAACCAATTTAATAAACTTGAGTCCAAACACAAGCCTTCAATCAAACATACCTTCAAAATATTTTAATTTCGATGAAATTCTTTTACACATATTAAGGGAATCATATATTTCAGGCAAAGAGTGCTCAGAATGTACTAAATATTTCACTCAATTGGCGATAAGAATATTGGAAACTGAGCGACATTCCAAAGAAATTGGTCAGTCGTTAGATTACGACCACATTCATCAACACAAACGCTTTAGTGCTCCAAAAGTTAATTGGATTTGTTTGCAGGCAATCACAGAAAATGTTTTGTGTGGAGAAAATCAATGTAAAAGACTTATTAATAACGGATTGTTCATAATTTTGCATTATTTAAGAGAAAAGTTTCCTGATTTGAAAGTTCAGAGTTGGGTCGCACAGACTTTGGCCAATTTGAGTATTTATAAGGAATCACATCTGCATTTCTATTACACAGGATTTTTAGGAGTATTAGCGCAATGGCTTCAATCCAATCAATTAGAGCTGAGTTTGTCGGCCGCAAAAATTTTGTACAATATGAGTGAAAAATCAGAAAACAATTTACTGCCAGAATCGTTATATTTATTTCACCCTATTTTCCATGACTCACAAAATAAAAATTTTGATATTGTTTTTGTTCACGGCTTACTCGGCGGCGTTTTTAAAACATGGAGACAAAGCGACTCTCAACGAAAACTAGAAACCTATACGAGATGTTGGCCTCAGGAATGGCTCGCAAATGATATTAATAATATACGAATTTTAGCCGTCAATTATCAAACATATTTGAGTAATTGGAACATTCAGTGTCCACATAATGACTATTCATTCAAAGCTAAAAGTTCTCAACTATTGAATGAACTCAAAACTTGTAAAGTTGGCCAAAAGCCCATCATTTGGGTCACACATTCAATGGGAGGCTTATTAGTCAAACAAATTCTCTCCGATATCAATGAAAGCACTGATTTGAAAGTGAAAAGTATTTTAGAAAATACGAAAGGAATAGTTTTCTATAGCGTTCCTCATAAAGGCACAGATATGGCTGTTTGGTCGCAACCAATGCAAAGAATCATTTCTCCGTCATCTCAAGTCTTAGAATTAAGCAAAGGTTTCCTTTAGATTGATATTGAATTCGCCAAATATATAATCGATTTTTAAATGTAATCAATAGATTCTCAGTTTCTTCAGTTACTACACAATCAATTTGTAAAACTTGTAGAAAATAATCGAATTGAATGCTTAAGTTTCGGCGAAACACTAAAGAGTACACTCGTCTCAAAACCTTTCAAATGGAAGTATTTATTGGGTAAATATATAACTAATTTAACAATAAGTTATGAAATTTTTAAAAACATTTGTTTATTTTATGCGTTAAAGTACCTGAAGATTCAGCAGATCCAGGCATCGGTCGGTTCCACTTATTACCTGTCGATCATTTAAACTCATGCAAACCCATAAGCAAGTCATCAGAAGCTTATTCTATTACTTTTGATTTCATAAAATATATTATCGAATCACACGTCGATAAATATGAGGATAAAAGTGATAAAATAGATATTTTATTAAATTCTGTTTTTTCATAACATTCAAATAGGATATAAGTGAGTATTATCCGTAAGTTTACAACAATTATTTTAATATAAACGCATCTATTTTTCAAATAAAACACAATTCACAACTTTATATTAAGGATGCAATCGATTTATTTGTTGATTTTAATTTTTAAAATTATGTTTTGTCCTTTCAAACGATTGGTCCCTAATTAATATTTATACTAAACTAAAATTATAAAACATTGAGCGGAATGTCGTGTTTTGTATAGCTTTACACAACTTAAACATTTCAATTGCCGGTAATAACGAGTTCTGTTTGTCCTTTACTTGTAACCAACTGAACCAATGAACCAGATTTAGGTCTATTTTCTTGATCAGTGGCCCACTTATGCATCAATTCTGACACAAACTCCAAAGAAGTCCAACTCGAGAAGTCAGCCTTTGGCATGAATTTACGATTCATGGGTGTGTCCAAAGTTATTGGAAGAATCGCCAAAACAGAAGATTTGAGCGGAAGTCCACTTTTGTCAGCATTAAGACTCTGAACAAGTTGATGAACAGCTGCTTTCGCTAAACCGTACCCAATCATACCTAATATGATATAACTATATATATAAAATAGTTTCTTTATAGACGTCAATAATTGTATAAGACCTGGCGTTCCCTCTAATGCTGCCTTAGCACCAGTCAGTGCCAGAACCCCTCCTTCTTTCAAGAACTTTGCCGCTAATTTAGCGGCGATTACAGAACTCCATACACTTTGCTTCACCATTAAGTCCGCATTTTTTACTAAATCTTATGGAAAACTTTTGATAAGTTGACAAAACAAAAACATAAACCATGTGAATGATATACCATCAGAGAGAGCGTTACCACCAGCCCAACCACCGGCCACACAGACCACAGCATCTAATTTTCCTCCTTCTAGAGCCTTATCAACTCCATTAACGACTTCACTTTCTTGAGCAGTCCATGAATCCAAACAGTTTTCATTAATGAGTATATTAACATTTGCGTCACTGTTCGAGTTCAAATCAACTGAACTGACCCACTATACAAATACTTAAATCAATCAAATCTAAACGTTAACAAATATTATATTTCATATTTTAAACTAACTTATTGTCAGTACTGATCTATTAATTGTAAGCTTACTATCATTACCATTGGGCTCATTAAAACATACTGTAAGTTCACATTACGATAGGTTTAAATAAAATGTTTGAAGTTATACAGAAGTCAAAAGCATCTTTATTAAGCTTAAACAGGTTCATATCAGTTTATTATCACTAACTTGTAAGCACAACTGTAACTAGGGGTGGGCAGGGGGGCTATACCTCCTAAAGATTTTTGAGCATTTAAGGAGGTAGCAGTTTAAAAAATTGCTATACAGTATCCTGCATTTTTCCTATGTCAAGCCCCCCAACAGAAAATTCTGGTTACGGCACTGCTTGTAAGTATTCTAATCACTCGTATTGAGTGATTACTACAGTAGTAACTGTGTTGTGGTCAGAGAATTAAATTTAAACTAAAGATTGAATCAAGAAAAATATGTTTTAGTTGAGAATGTGATTGCTATAGAGGGGAAAAGTGAACGTTTAGAACCCGAACCTCAGGTTCAGACTTGCGATCAGTTTCCAAATTTTGAAAGAGGTTCAGGATTGAGGTTATAGTTTTGAACCTCTATTTAATGAAAAGTGTTTAATACTGTAATTCTCAAATATTGTTTGCAACGTCTAAAATATGTGAACGAGTTTTATAAACAAAGGTTCGTTCGGTTAAGAACCTGGAGGTTTGAGTTCCAGCTTAAAGAGTGGTTTGAGGTTCAAGTTTGTCACATGAGTTCGGGTCAGGTTCGAAGTTCGTGCGACAAACTCTGCAATTGAACCTATCTATCTATAGTGATTGTATTCTTGCAAAATATGGTTCACTCGTCAGTGCCGTCAGTGCTACACATCCTTAAAAATGTTAGTGTGAGTGAAGGCCGCATCAATTATTGCATTTTGAATGAGTACTCAACGCATATTTTAAATTATAAAAAGAGTCTTTAGAGACATGGCGTAAAATGCGGCGATTGGTATACTAAGGCTTGATAGGGAAGCAAACTATTGTACTGTACAATAGAGTACACATTTAGTACTTTCCTGGTACTTATATTTATCTTTTGTTAGTAATTGTCACTCAAATGGACGTAATTGAGAAAAAAGAAAATTTTTGAACAATTAAATAGAACTAATGCTTAAACAGTATTATTAATGATTGGATCGTTTTATAGCAAACGTTAAAAACATGAAAAGACCGGCACATCCTATGGTTCTATAATATGCTTAAGTTTTTGTGTTTAGCATTTGGATCAATAATTGCATCAAATGATCATAATTTTCAAATTCAATATTAATTATAGCAATATTTTTGTTAAATAAAAACAATTATTAATAGTTTTTAAATTATATCATATTTTAGACAAATCTTTGAGCTTAAGTCGCATTTTGGGCATAAGTTTGTGAATCAGACCTCACGTTAGACTATATTTAAAACAAATATTAATAAATGAATATTTGAATTCATACCCAATTCTTCGATCTAAAGAGTTGGACACAAGCTCTTCCCAGCGCTCCACTGCCTCCGTATATAAGAACACGTCCATGAGATGAAGCCATCATTCAATACAATTGAATATATTTATAAATGTTTCGCAATTACTTGTCAAATAGTTATGAAATGTTAACTCTATTTAGACTTTTTAGAGCCAAATGAGAAACAAATTGAATTGAATTAATGTTTATTTAAATGAAAGGACAGCACAAATCATAGAAATCTAAAACTTTATAATACTTATGTGATGTGTATCTCATGTGTATGTAAATGATGTGATGTGATGTGGTTTTGATCCAAACTCACGTTCAACCGGACCTCTGGAGAGCGCAGTAGTGTATATCTGGTATATATGTGTTGTATGTGTTGTATGTTTGGCCTCAATAACAGTCATAATGCAGAGGATCTGACGCTAAGTTTAGTTCAAAATAAATGACTTAAACTTAGTGTTCTTCAACTCTTAAATTGCAATTTCGTTTAATTTCAATCTTTTATTAATCAGTTTTGCATTTATTTAAAGAATTAATAATTGTTTTGATTATATTTAGGGTGAAAAGAAAGTTTAAATTGGTTAGAAAACTAGTGGTTGACAGAGAATAGTATTTTGACATAATTTGTGTATTAAGTTATGGTTGAAGTCAATGAATGTGCACTTCATATGAATGTTAACGCATTTAAAGCTAAATATTTATGCGTTTAAAATAAAAGGACTGCGAGACTCAACTATTTCCTGGATTTACATAAATATATGATTTGTTAAATGTGATAAAAATAATTGAATAATAGTAAGCGATGTCTCATCACGAAGGTATGTGTCTGTGTTTGTCTGTATGGCTACACTATAGCTGTGAACCACTTTTGCATTCATTTTAAAGAGCAATTGCATTGCACTCAACATTATAGACATACAGTATGTCTCATATCTATATCGTATGCTATTGTATGGTATGCAGAGATGACATACACTCTGTATATACTGTACTGCATATCGATGTATAGCCTTATTATAGCAGTCAATGAAATGTTTTCGATATTACAAAATGGCTGTGATTTTGATTTCTACTCAAATTTAGTTAATTATTAATTCATTTAAATGTCTATAAGTTTGAGAATTGACTCTATTTTATGAAATAATAATTGTATTTCTTGACCACTATATGGGTAACCATTTCTACATTGATTTCTCTGTTTTGCAATTTTATTGATTTTCTATTTCACTACTTATTAACTGTTTATTAATATTTGAATCTTTTAATCAATTAGTTTCTCATCCGTTCCATCCATTCATTCATTGATCTATTTATTTATTTTTTAATATATGTGTATTTCAGGCAATAAATTGTTGTGTTCTCTGACGTGCTGTCAATTGTTCCAGAAATGATTCAAATAAACTTAAATTTCTATTTATTTCAATCCAATTAATAGTAAATTAGTTTCAAAAATAGTTTTGTTATCACTTTATTGAGTGGGAGGAAAAACAAAACTATCTTAACTCTAATATTAATACAATATATTAATCCATATATGAGGTTTTATTTTTAAATAAAAATAATAATTAATACAAACTTATAAATAATAATTTACTTAAATATAACTTTTTGTGATAAATGACATGAATTTCAATATAAATATTGATATTCTGTTAGTCTTTACGTTACATTAAGTTAAGATTTGATAATACATAGCAATGAACTAATGCTAATGCGTTGATGCGTTGGATGTGCTAATAAGTTAATGTTAAACCTAATGGTAATCCTTATGTTATTCCTCAGGAGTGAGCTGTGATGCCTGCCTTAAGGGCAACTTTCGTGGCAAAAGATATAAGTGTTTAATATGTTTCGATTATGATTTGTGCGCCACATGTTTCGAATCGGGCGCCACTTCGACAAGACATACAACCGATCATCCGATGCAATGCATTCTCACGAGAAGTGATTTCGGTTTGTCCTCATTTGATTTGTCAATTATTATGATATGTTATCAATTATAATACACTCGTATTTGTTTACGAACAGATGTATACTATGGCGGAGAAGCGGTGTCTGTGGAACAGCCGCAGGCATTTACGTGTCCTTTCTGTGGAAGAATGGGTTTCACTGAAGCAACACTTCAAGAACACGTCACTTCAGAACACGCCGACTCGTCCACTGAAGTGGTATTACATTTATATTAATCTAATATTAATCTAATATTTTAATTAAATATGTATTCATTTTGAAGGTCTGTCCCGTTTGTGCAGCACTTCCAGGCGGAGAACCAAATCACGTAACAGAAGATTTTGCGACTCATCTCACTTTAGAACACAGAACTCCCAGAGAATTAATATCCTTTTAATGTTTTCAAAAATAATTTATAATTCAATTTATTTCTATTTTAATGACATATTTTCCTTGACTTTTGAATTTGTTATTTGTTAACGAAGAGCCTCAGACAGCAATCAGAGGTCGTCGAGCACCACATCCCACGAGAGGGTTGAATAGCGCTCGCGCTCGAAGATCGCAAATGCAGTTTAGTTCGAACGCAGGCCTGTCATCATTGTCTCCAAGTAATAGAGAATCAATGGATCCGATCGCAGAACTTCTTTCACAACTGTCAGGTGTAAGACGTGCCGCAAATTTGGGTCAATCGCATACTACCCCTCAATTACAACAATTGCAAATGCAATTACAGTTAGAGAGACACTCGTCAGCGCCATTACGGCAGCCTTTCGATAGAGCCCCCATTGAAAGAGTGATCCGAAGACATCAACAGCAATCATCCCAACAGTTGCAGTCAAACTCTTCCCACTCGACAGTGAATGGAACTCAACAGCAATTGCCTTATGTGGTTCTAATGGAACCCTCTCCTAGTCCCGCAACATTAGCCGCTGCGGCCGCTGCTGTGTCGCAGAATAATAATACCGGTAATCAAACAACAGGAACAACTATAGCTTCATCTGCTAAGAACGCAAATGCGTCGCAATTTCTACTCTCAAGGTCTCAAACGATTGTTTGTTTATCTGCTTTTAATTACTGTTATCTTTTAATATCTTAAAAACGTTTATAAAATAAAATATATTTCTATTTTGTTTCAGGTGTAATGATGTAGTGTTTTCTGATAGTGAACAACAATATATAGAAGTGCAAAGAGTAGATCGAAGTCTTTTTGTTCAAGAGCTCTTACTCACGACACTAACTGATTCACTCAATTTAGATGAACAGCACTCGAATTCAAGTTCTGAAAGTCTTCATTACGATCAGCATTTAAACAATGCCTACAATTCTTATAATGACGATAATGATGACAAAGAATTAGTGGGCGCTGAGAATGATAATCATTCAAATATGAATTGCAATGAAAATGAGAGACCGACCGGTTTACAGCTCTATAATACACCCAAACATTTAAATTCTAACCAACCCTTACAACAGCAACACTTACAGCAACAGCCATTATCACATAGAAGGCAACAAAACAAGTCGAGACAGAGCACTACCGCGCGAGTAAGTAGTACTGGAAGTAGTAATAACTCGAACACAAGTAGAAATGTTAATTCAAGAACAGGCGGCACTTCACCGCCCGCATCAACACGAAGAAAAGTGTTGAGAGGACAGCCCTCTGAACCGCCACCTCATTAGTGAATAGCGCTTTACTTGCCGGTCAACCCAATACACTTGGACTCCTATTACCTTCTAATGAATGCTTTGTTAAGCAAATTTCGTGCCAGTTATGTAAATATTCAAACAGTGATTATAAACTCAAATTTGCTGTTATAATAACGGAGGCGTAAGGCTTACTATTTATCAAAATCAGGGTTATTATTCTCGTCGTGTATTAATGATAATGAAATGTAATATAAAAGAAAATAATAATAATAATAATATTGACATAAAAGTTAATTTTGGTAAATATCTCATTATTATAGCTTATATATTGTTTTTCGTCATGAAAAACAGCCTCCAATGCTGTGTAGTGTTGAACTATTTAACAGTAATTTACGGTAATTTTCAGCTCAATTTATTTAAATAAAACTTACTTCAAAAGTTTGAATAACAAATTTCAAAAATGCTTTTAAAGTCAAGCTTTAAATTAATCTTTAAATTAAGCAATTCTTAAACCTTTTTAATCAAGAGTTTATTTGTTTTATAAATTGCAAGTATTTCTGTTAGAATTGTTATAAAAGGTTTGATAAATCACTACATAATTATAAATAAGTAATTTCCAAAGTTAGGAATGTTTTACATGTACTATAAATTAATATTTAATTCAATTTGAAAATTATAAAATTTATTCAACTATTTGTTAATATTTTGTTAATTAAATAATGAATTAAGTATTTATTCATTTTTCTTGGAAATGAAAATTTGATTGAGTTGTGAAAAGAATTCAGACACTGACTAATATCTTGCTCCTCAACACCATCAGGAGTTTATGAATCTGTAAATAGATATAAATATATCAAAAATGAGAGCTTATCATATGATAGCGCGTAAAAATAGAGACATTAATCAAACAGAAACATTTACATCACTGTATTCAAAATTAGATGCGTTTGGAACAGATCTGTTGAGCGCAAAAGTGAGTTCATTTAAAATATCCGTTATTACGTCCTATTAATAAATAGAGCATTCATTTAGTTTATTATATTGTATTAATCAAACATATATTTTAAATTACTTTATACTCCATTTGATCATTGGGTAAATCTAACGATAAACTTATTAATTGAATCAATTCATAGATTTGTTGCGGGCGTAACTTTCGCCATGAGATTAAATCTAATGTACTTTGAATGTCACTTAAACCATAATCATATGTTTCATCTAAAATATCTTGAGAAGAGAACATTTTGAGTGCAGAAATGCAAAATTTTCGCTTTAAACTGAAATCAGCGTTCAATGGGATCATTGAAGCGATGCGAAGGCTTAGGCCTATGTTTAAGCTTTTGTTACAAATAACTAATGATAATAAGCCTTTGATTATGAGACTTAAGTTAAGCTCATTTAAAATAATATTTTTTATAACAACTTCTATGAACTGTTGCATAGTATAAGACCAGTTAAAGTTATCTATCATTCTCTTTTCTAAAGTGAATGCAATGCTAATCAATAAAAGTTTGATAAACTCTTTTTCAATACTAATTGCTTCCAATTTGAAGGAACACCGACTCAGAACTGTTGTCAATATTTTGAATACATTACATATTGAAAGAGATGTTGCCTCCAAATGTTTTTCACCAACTTTATCGTCAAAGTGGTGAAGGTGTGAACAAATTTCTCTCCATTTGAGGCAAATATTATTTAAAATCTGATAAAAATGTCTCAAAACGTCAGTTAAATAAATTTCGAAACCATTGCCACACAATATCTTTATTGTTTTCCTCTCAATTTTATTGAAAGTGAAAATGTTTTTCTCAGTTGACACTAATTTAATGACATGACAAATAAGAAATTGTCGTTCAATCTCTTCAAGTCTTGACATATAAATAGGTATTACTGTTGAGAAACGACTCAGTGGTAAATCACATAATTGTTGCAAATTTTTAGATAACACTTTAGAATTGGTTTCTTCAGCAATACATTCATCGATATTATTAGGAAGATATTCACCAAATATATCGATTCCTATAATAGGTTTTGGAAAATAACACCAAATATTATCCGACTGTTCACTCACTATAAGGCTCCCTGAAGTCTCCTTCAAATCATTGCTTTCACTGAAAGGTTGTATTTCTAACATTTGTTTGTCTCTTGAGATTCGCTTCAAATTGTTGACCAAATAATTAAATTGTTTTCCTTTCTCTCTATCCATATATTTATTGAAACCGACCATTCGTTTGGGGACTGCTTTCGGAACTTTAAATAACGGGACTTCCATTTGATCGTCTGAGTCATTATTTAATAAATTTTGCGCTAATTTTTGATCACATTCTGAATGAAAGTCAATTGCAGTCAATGGAGAGCTATTGCCATCATTGCCATCAATGCTATCATTGATATTATCATTAGTTTCCATGGCTGGACATTCATTTGACTCAATTTGACTCAAATTTGTTTCATTTGCATCTGTTTTCATGCAATCCATCGATTCATTTAAACTTTTATCTGAATTCTCATTAATTGTTAACTCAATCGAAAATTGATCACAAATTTGTTGCGAAACAAGTTCTTCTGTTTCTTGTGGTGATTCATAAGCTGTTAAGTAAAGAGTTTGGTTGCTTTGCGTCGAGTCTAACATATCATTAGTTATGTTCTGATTCTCATTCACTTCACTGCTATTTGTTTTCAATTTTTTACTTAAATTTGAGTCAAATTTAATAGAATTGCGTTTTAAAGAACCGAAAACAGGACTCAAACCAATGTTTGGCTCTTTCGGTGTTTTGAGTTGAGAGCGATTCGATGGCGGGGACGCTTTGAAGAACTCCTTGATTGTCGACTGTCTGGTCGTTCTCGAGATCGGAGATATTGGAAGAGTTCGTGACGAACGAGGACTTCGAGTCTTTGATGGCGTGGTTCGGGACTTGTTTGGCGTCCGTTTCACTCCTTTTACATATGCTTTCGATGAAGACATTGTTTGGCCAACAGCTCACTCAATAGTTTATTACAATTTTGTTTCAAATATTATTCAATTTAATAATAAATATCAAAAACATATAAATTATTTTTAATTAAAAATGAGATAATAATCAAAATTAAACTCCAATTGAATGCATTTGTGAGACATTTGTAAACGTTGTGTAAACAAAACACAACATTTCCCGCAATTTTGTTATTATTTTTACGTAATATATGTTTTGCTCTATTCGTCAATATTTGTGTCCAAACAAAAACCGCTTCTATTGAAAGAACTGTTGAAACAAATATTGAGAGAAATGCCGCCAAAAGTGTTATTAAATAATTATTTTATAAAATGATTTAAATATAAATATTTTAATGAAATTAAGTTCAAAACAAATAAGAAATAAATATAAGAACAGTATTAATATAAATACAAATGTACATAAAATCAGTGATTTTGGAGGGCTTTAAGTCCTACGGGAGTCGAACAGAGATCGAAGGGTTCGATAAACTGTTTAATGCGATCACAGGTCTGAACGGGTCGGGAAAGTCGAATATATTGGACGCGATTTGCTTTGTGTTAGGGCTGAGTCGTATGGAACTCGCGCGGTGTCAGAACTTGAGAGAACTTATATACAAGAACGGGTCCGCCGGTGTCACCAAAGCCAATGTCACCATTTATTTCGATAACACCAACAAAGAGCAGAGCCCTCAGGGATACGAACAGTACGACGAGATTGTCATCAGAAGAGAGGTCAACATAAACAGTCGGACCAAGTATTGGGTGAATGGCTTCAGTTCTAACAATCAGATTGTGTCTGATCTGTTCCATTCCGTGTCACTTAACATACAAAACCCTCACTTCCTTATAATGCAGGGAAGGATCACAAAAGTGCTTAATATGAAGCCCAATGAGATCCTCTCTATGGTCGAAGAGGCGACCGGTGTCAGTATGTATGAGGCGAAGAAAAAGTCAACACAGACTATGATTGAGAAGAAAGACTCCGCTCTCAAAAACATCGATTCACTCATTAATGAGACTATAGTTCCGAAGTTGGATCAGCTCAAGAAAGAACACTCGGGTCTTATGGAGTTCCAGAAAGTGAGCGCAGAATTGGAATCTCTGACCAAAGTTTATGTGGCCTTTAATTTCTTAAAAGAAGAAGAGAACTGTCTCAAGACTTCTGCAAAAATAGAGGAGAAAAACAATGAAATTAATAATAATCTTAAAGCCATTTCAGAAGCACAAGAAAAAGGTAAACAAATTGCAAATGATATCAAGTGTTTAGAGAAGAAAAAAGATGAAGAATGTGGCGGACAGTTAAGTGTTTTAGAGGAAGAGTTGCAAAAGCAACAGATGACTGAAGCGAAGCTTTTGGGAGAACTCGACACTAAACTCGAATCTTTGAGAGAAGAGCATAAGAAAATGGAACAGTTCTCCAAGAACTTAGAGGGAGACAAACGAATCACTGCTTCCAAACAGAAACAATACGACTCTTTGAAAGAAAGAGTCGACAAATACAAAGCCAGTAATGATCAAAATGAAGACTATTTACAAAAGGCTGAAAAGGATTTTGAAGACATAAGCGCTGGTCTTTCGCGAGCAGCAGAAGGTGAGGCGGCGGCCACTCTTGCAGACCAGTTAATGACTGCCGAGAATGAGATCGCGAACGCAGAAACAGACACCAAAAAGGCAAACATGAAGATAAAGCACTCAAAAACTGAGTTAAGTAAAAAAGAAACTGAAGCTAAAAAACAAAAGAATACTTACGATCGAGATAGAGGTGAAATCGATTCTATGAATAGTGAAGTCGAAAAACTTGGTGTTGAACTCGAAAAAATCAATTTTGATGAACAAAAATATACTGATTTGAAGACTAATGTGAGTCAAGTGAAGCGTCAAATCGATCACTTAAAAGACCAAATATCTAGCGCTGAGTCACAGATATCTAGGACTCGATTCGATTACAGAGACCCGACGCCTAACTTCGATAGAAGTAAAGTTATAGGAATTGTTTGCAATTTATTTAAATTAAAATCTTTGGATACGGCTCTGGCTATTGAAAAGGCTGTCGGAGGAAAACTCTATAATGTTATTGTTAAAGATGAAGAGACAGGAAAAGCAATTCTAAAGAACGGGCAATTGCGCGAAAGAAGAACTCTTATACCTTTGGACAAAATAGAGGGTCGAGATATCGATGCAAACGCTCTCAAAGTGGCTGAAAGACTAGTTGGAAAAGAAAACGTAAGCTATGCTATCAGTCTCGTCGAGTTTGAGCCGCGTTTGAGGGAAGCCATGAAGTATGCATTTGGAGATACACTCATTTGTCCCAATATGAACATTGCAAAGAAGGTGGCCTTCGCTGATGGCGTCAGAAAGAGAACTGTCACTTATGACGGAGAAGTGTTCGATCCCTCGGGAACTCTTTCGGGAGGAGCTAAAGCACACGGTTTCCAACTTTTAGTTAAAGTGGCGGAAATTGCAGACAAAAGAACACAATTGGAATCACTTCAAAACCAATTTCATGAAATGGAAAGTGAATTTCGAAGATTAGAAAATGTCTCTAAAAATTATTCTTCAGTAAAACAAAAGTATGACTTAAAAGCACGCGAAGCAGAATTAGTGCGACAGCGACTACAACAGGGAAATGAACACATTTTAATGCAAGAAATAGAAGAACTTAAAAAAATTATTGAACACGAAGAAAATGTTTTAATAAAATGCTCAGAAATAAAGAAGAGTTCTTCAAAACGAGTTCAAGAATTAAAAGCAAAACTTAAAGATTCAAAATCTATAAGAGAAAGAGAAATGAAAGAAGCGGAACAAAACTTGACTAATGCTCGAAAACAAGTGGAAAAGTCACGTCAATTGTTAAAAGAAGACAAACAAAAATTAGATTGTCTTCAATTAGAGATTGAGGACTTGTCCAAAGCAACACTTTCTTGTGAAGAACAACTACAAGAATTCAAACTCAATATTAATAAAATGGAAACAGAAGTCGAGACATTCAAACAAAGTGTAAGTGAAGTGAAGAAAAGTGTTTTAAAGGCAACCGATAAAGTGAAAGAACATAAGAAATTACTGAAGACTCATAGCGATGAGATCTCCAAAATGCATAAACAGAGAGAAGCAGTTCTTAAATCTGCTGATGAGAAAGAATTGCAAATAAAGCAAATTAAGTACGAAATCGACAAAATTAAAAGTTCTTCAGAAGATTCGGCACAGAATGTAAAGCACTATAAGAAAAAATATCCGTGGATTGAACAGGAAAGGTATCTCTTTGGCAATGAAAACGCTGGCTATGGATTCAATAAAAGCGATTTCAATGCTAATGAAGTGAATAGACGTATAGAACGTCTCAAGTCTACAAAGGCTTCTCTCGCAAAAACTGTTAACATGAGAGCAAACATAATGTTAAGCGATAAGGAAAAAGAATCGGAAGAGTTGTCTCGAAAACGTAAGATAATAGCCACCGATCGAAACAAACTAATCAATTATATGGATGAAGTGGACCAGAAGAAAAAAGACGCTTTGAACGAGGCCTGGAAGAAGATCAACACTGACTTCGGCTCTATATTCTCCACATTTCTGCCCAATTCTAACGCTAAACTGGTGGCGCCTGAGGGCAAGTTAGTCACCGATGGCTTAGAAGTTAAGGTAGCGTTTGGTGACGTCTGGAAGGAATCCTTGACTGAACTGAGTGGTGGTCAGCGATCACTCGTCGCCTTATCTTTAATCTTAGCACTGCTTAAGTTCAATCCGGCGCCGCTTTATATCCTTGATGAAGTGGACGCAGCTCTGGATCAAAGCCATACACAAAACACAGGAATTATGATTAGAAAGCATTTCACTAATTCTCAGGCATTAAATTTAAGATAATTTTAGTTTTATTTATAATTAATATAATATCTCTTTTTTCAGTTTATAATCGTTTCACTTAAAGATGATATGTTTAATAACGCTAACGTTCTCTTCAAGACTCGCTTTGTTGACGGGACATCTCATGTTACACGACTCACACGTACATCAAAATGATTTTTTAAGTAATTCTAATAATAAAATACTTTTAATAAAGCCAAACATGTTTCTAATTTTAAATCAACGTTCATTTCATTACTTTTGCATTAATTTCATGATTTGATTGATCTTTTCTGTATATAATAAATAATACACCAAATTGTAAACATTATTATTTGTCTTTAAAAAATAAAATTAAAAATAAATTAAATCATCCGATGTTTAGAGCAGATCGCGTTTCGATCGAATCGACAACAATCTTAAGACTACAGTTGAGGGCTTCATCTTATTTAAGTAAATGAACTCATTATAACCATTTAATTGAACGCTTAAGGTTAGCGATATTTTATAATTTTGAGACTATTTTTATAATCATAATAATAATAAGCAGATTGTTATATGTCTGTGCCGTAGTGACCGTTACTAATTAGTTGATTAAAATTAAACAATTAATAAACATATGCTGTAAGAGTTCACTCAAAACTTTATATTTCACGAATATTCTGTGTTTCAATTGTTTTTAGCTTTTTATAATTCTGATTTATTTTTAGTATTTTTTTTGCAGAACTTTTCATAGAAATACATTCAAAAGTAATATACAGTACATATAATGGGGTCATTTCACCCACAAATAAGGCTGCAATCTTTTTCATTTTTCTTGTTAATCAAGTCCAATTTGAATGAAATATGACGCTATTTATATGTAAATCAGACCGAGGGTTCCGAATATGAAAGAGATTTTTATCTAAATCTAATAGTTTTTGAGGTATTAGCAGAATTGCAAAAATTTCTATGTAAAAATTTAGTTGAAGTCAAATATCTTAAAATATATTGGATTTAGATAAAAATCTCTTTCATATT
>JAUJYT010000205.1:0-24926 GCA_033996565.1 Nanhermannia nana
AAGGTGTATAAAGTAATGGATTAAGAATGATTTTAAATGTATATAATGTTAAGGATTAAGAAAGGAATGTCTTATTAGTCATCAGACTTATAAGTTATCATAAAATCAGGTTCATTTCACTACTGATTTCTTAGAAATTAAACTCAAATCATTTGAGTTTTACTTTTAATTTGAGTTTAAGTTAAAGTTTTTTGAAAATTTTGAATTTGAGTTTATTTGAGTTTAAGTTTTTTAAAAAATTAAAATTTCTTTTGAGTTTATTTGAGTTTAAATCTTTTTCGAATAATATATTTTAATTGAGTTTGAGTTTACATAAACTTTAACTCAAACTCAAAATAATTTGAGTTAAACTCAAATGTTTGAGTTTATTCAAAAAGCTCTGCTCACAATAATACAAATCTCTCAACAATGTATAGCGAGCCCCTATACATCTGTGACACCATATGGGTATACGTTTTTGGGGGGTAGGGGTCTCAAAATGGTCCAAAACAGCGTAGTACTATGTGGATCACCCCTAATATCTTTTGTTTAATTTTTTATTTTTATCTTAAGATTTTATAGTCTTTTATCAATAAAGAAAAATAAGGTATGAGGCCCACTAGTACTTCAATACTATTGGTTGGTACATGTATAATTTTCCTGTATTTTTCATATTTTATGCATTGTATTTGCTTATTGTTTAAAAATACTCTAGTTCTCAAAGTTTATATTCTTTCTAAACCTGGATAAATAAATTTTAAAAAATTTATCAAAAATGTTAACCATAAGTAAGGCAAATGACAATTTTTGATAGGAATATATCCTACTTATTATTATTGGTTTAGTGGTACCAAATGGCAAAATGTAGTAAAATTAATAATACTTAAATTCAAATATTATTTGTAAATTTGATTTTAAGCACATTTTTAAATGACTTTTTGCATAAAAGTCTAAAGAATAAGCAGAGAATAAGAGCTATTCTTCGAACTCATCTGAGTGTTTAAATGTTTATTCTTTTTAAAAACTATGTTCAAAACTCATATGCTTTTCATAAATCTTAAGACAAACTCAGGAAATACTAACTGTCAGTATTAAGTTATCTTATTTGCCGATAAGTCACACGTCAACTCTAATAAAATTCTTTGAGTATATCATAAGATAAACATGTTTTTCAGTGGGAATTATGACTTGAAATTTTTAACTTTACTGTTGTCACAAACAATTCCTATCAACAAATGCACAACAATTTAGATATAACTAACAGTTAGTTTATTTGTATACAGTATTACGGAATTTGCATCAAATTTCAGATTAAAAAACTAAAAAATTTTAGCAATAGTTTGATATTTTCTTATAGAATCTTAGACTCAAACCTTTTATTATAAATACTTAACTTGAATTAAGATTAACTATGAATACATCCATAACTTGTAAATGGATGGAAAAAGGTTCAATTGTTTGTGCACATAAAATGCTAATAATCTGTAAAGTTTAATAAAGTAAAAGCTAATTGAGTGCAGCAGTTGATAGCCTTGATAGTGAATTTGAGAGCTCTAAAGGTAAAACGCAATAGTAATACAGGTATTTCAAAAGTTGAACAGCAGGTAAATATATTTTTCAATATTGCTGTACTCTTTGATAGATCGAAAATAGTCCGCCTGCGCGGGAACCCATCACTATCTTTCGACCTTTTAATGAGATATAAGGCGATACTGACGACATGGCGACTATTGTGAACTCTTCTATAATACCCTACTTTTAAAACTATATAATATTTCACATCAGAGTCAAGCCATTATAATTGGAAACTCTAGTATTGAATTTGATTAAAAACTTTTGTAGCAATTTATAGTATATAATCGTTTTTATGATTCACTGATCAGCTCTTGACTAATGGATCGATTCTATTGTGGTTTTATGAAAAAATCTTTATCATTAGTATATAAAAAGGTACAGATATTCTGTTTTGTTTAACTTTTAAACTTTTCCTTTGAAAAAAAATCCGACACTTTATTATCTGTTAAGCCCTTAAAGTGTAGTTACAAATGTTTATGGCCTGTTGTTATAAGTAATTTAAGTTTGGATAAGAATTTAAAGTTGTATTTATTGCTATTTAAATAGCAATTACATGACTGTTAAGAATCTTTACTACTGTTCGTGAATTGAATATAAATATAACTTTACGTTTCAGCACTTCAGTCACTTGAGTCACCGCTGTTTATCGTTAGGTTCAGTGCAATATTTCAAAGTAAGTACAGCTTCGACTTATTTATTTAGTGCGTTAGACTTCAAACTGCAAATAGAGATACTAAAAGATATTTGCAATTTGTTGGACAGTTTTCTGAACTGAAAATCAAAGAATGCAAACCAAACGAGCGAAAGCCAAAGCCTGATTGGAGTAAACTAGTGTTCGGCCGTAGTTTTAATGATCATATGTTTGAAGTTAACTGGAGTTTAGACGGGGGTTGGGCTACGCCGACTATATGCCCGATACATAACTTTTCATTACATCCATCGGCCAAAGTTTTTCACTATGCACAAGAGGTATCAAATGTCATGCCATTTGAGGCAATGCTTTAGTATATGACATAATGTTTTTTCAATTTTTCAGTTATTTGAAGGGATGAAAGCATTTCGTGGTATTGACGGCAAAATAAGAATTTTTAGACCAGATTTGAATATGAAACGCATGAGAACATCAGCTGAGAGAATCAATTTGCCAGTGAGTGGGAACCTATTAAATAGATCTTATCTTAACTTTCATAAAGTCTCTATTTCTTTATAAAGTGCTTTTCTGCCAATTATGCCAATCATTAATGAGTAAGCAATCGCTGTTTATTATTATCATAACAAAAACACTTTATCTTTAAGATAAGGCTTTCTACACAATTAACTTACATAATGTCACTAAAATTGTACTGATTTTAAGTGCAGGGAATTTCCAATGATTAGTCACATGTTATGTCGAAATCTCAATAACAAATGACATCATAATAAAGTCAAACTTTTTTATTCGAAAAATAAATAGGACTTCGATGGCACAGAACTGATCGATTGCCTTAAAAAATTGATACAAATAGACGCTGAATGGGTCCCACCGTATGAATCAAACGCATCGCTTTATATAAGACCTACACTTATTGGTACTGAAGCAGCACTCGGTGTCATCAGTTCTAAAGAAGCAATACTTTATATAATCGCTGGTCCGGTCGGGCCTTATTTCGCGACCGGAGCTATTAAACCGGTATCTCTTTTGGCTGACCCGAGTTATGTGCGCGCTTGGCCGGGAGGGGTCGGAGACCGAAAATTGGGATCAAACTATGCGCCAACACTTGCAGTACAAAAAGTGGCTGAAAAAATGGGTTTACAACAAGTGCTTTGGCTTTATGGCAAAGACCATCAACTGACAGAAGTGGGAACTATGAATATATTTGTCTTTTTGATTAATGAAAACGGAGAGAAAGAATTGGTTACTCCGCCCATAAAAGAAGGACTCATTCTTCCTGGTGTTACACGAATATCACTCATAGAATTGGCTCAATCTTGGAATGAATTTAAAGTAACTGAAAGACCAATAACTATGCATGAAGTGAAGCAACTGCTAAAAGAGAAGCGATTGCTTGAGATGTTTGGCTCCGGAACTGCTTGTGTTGTTTGTCCGATCGGAAGAATTCATTATTTAAACGAAGACTTAATCATTCCAACAATGGCTCACTCGGAACCGTTGACAATGAGATTATATAAAGCTCTAACAGACATACAATACGGTATAGTGAGTCACGAGTGGTCAGTACCAGTTTAATGGCACCAATTATTTCAAAGTTTTATTGTTTGTAAAGTTATTTTTGTATATCTTTTGAATAGATTTCAATCAATTAATATATTATTATATTATATCAATGTATATGTAAATTATTTGTGTTGAAAATTTGATCCACAGAAGACTTGATTCATTTTTTCACTGAATCTCAGCCAACACTTGTTTATATCCAATGCTAAATATATAAACTCTATAAGCAATTGAATTCTGTGATAAAAAGTTGATACAAAATAAGAGACTTTTACTTCCAATACAAGTATTGTTTTTAATCTTTTTTAAAAAAAAATTAAACAGATTAACGACTATACAAATCATAAAAACTATAATATATTTGATATTCATTTTTTACTACAAATTAAAATTTGTTTCTTATTCATAATTAATAATAATATAATAATTTTGTTCGAATAAAAGTTAAATTAAACAAAAAAATAGCGGCGTTTACAGCAGTTGTTAAGTAATATCCAAAAAAACAAAAGACTCGTCAAATAAAATGATTATACGATATATTTGTAAAGCTTTGCATAAATGCTTTGAGTAAATAATTTGATTTGTTTTTTGAAGTAGTTATCAATCAATTTTACATAATGACAGTCATGTTAGGCTTAAATATAAATATATACACGTTTGGTATCATTTCTTCTACAGAATCACATTTACATCTACTATACTATAAGACAACATCAAAATAAAACAAAATAACTACAAATCAATTAAAAGTAAATATTCAATGATTAAAAAACAAAACGAACGAAAACTTGTACTAAACTTAAGCTTAACTTAATTGTGATTACAATACTAAATACTGGCGATAATGTTATTTCTATGTATAGAATATGGTTATAAATAATAAGAGGTATTAATTTTATAATTAATAATATATTTCAATAGAATATATTATTTTCTTATATAAAGCTTCAAATGCATTGCAATACTTGAGTGAAACCTGAAAAACACCAATTTATGACAAAAAGGTGTTATTATAATAGTTATGTATATAATAATAAGAATCTCATAAGAGAACAGATTATATAAGTTTCTATATCTCTTTGGAAGAATATTTCAAATATCTATTTAAAAATTTAAATTTCAGAATTAATAAGTTTTTAAAACTATCTTTTTTTCTTTAAATTGTAAAGAAATTGTAAGTTTTCTTATTGTCAAAAAAGAATTAATTGTTTCTCTATCTATAGGAAGAATCGATTTGTGAAGCAATTATTTTTTAAAACTCATATTAAAATGTATTTCATTATCTCTTTTACATAAGAAGTAATGAAAATTTGTATTTGTATCAGAAAAGCAGCGATTCATGAATTTCGAGCATAGGATTCATTACTTTGTAATTGTATTGTAAATGTGTGTGAACTTCAAAGACTTACAGCTTTCTAAACATTTTAATTCTTAAACATATGGATGAAAAGAGAATTAGAAAAGAATAGTTGGAAAAAAATTGTGCTCATTATTAATCCAGATCTGCAAACGATGACACTTCAGTTTTGATGACACCAGCGAGTGGTGGGACGAGAGTTTGTTGTGCATGAATTGAATTCATTTCGCTGTTATGTTGAGTTGCAGTGAAATCTTTTGTACTCATTGGTGAGGTTTGAATGTGTTGGACAGGAATTAACGGCATCGCAGGCTCTCTTCTACGCACAGTCCTGTCTTCATTGTCGTCCTGCCCGTCAGACTCATCTCCATCGCCATCCTCGTCGTCATCGACTTCATAATGAAACTCATTCTCATTGGTATTGTGCTCATCGATCACTTCAATATGATTATCAATATTAATGGTGGTCTCGGTGTTGTTGATGAAGTGATTTCTCTGGTGCTGATTGAATGAGTTCTTCCAGGGGGTGGAGAACTGGCATCCGCTCACTTGGCATTGAAACTGACTCTCGCGATGCACTCTCTTGTGGACATTGACATTGCCCTTGAAATTGGTGCGATAGTTACAGCCGGGATGATCGCACTTGAATGGCTTGACCCCCGCGTGAAGCAGTTGGTGCGCAGTTAAGCACTGCTTCCATTTGCTGCGGTAGTTACAGCCCTTCACATTGCACGTGAAGAGCTGCGACATATGATCGTTGCGCTCGTCTTTGGCAGACTCGTCACCCGAGCCGTCTCCTCGGCCGCCAATGATCGAGGGCTTGATGGCGGCGTTACTTCTCTGCATTGTGAACCTGAACTTCTTTTTGCGCTTCCGTTTCCTAATCATATTTGAAGCGAAATTATTACTTTTAGTTAAATGATTACTTAAATTAGTAGAAGAGCTATTGTTGAGTGTATGAGGTGTTGAGTATTCCTTATTATCATCGGAATCGATGCGATGCCGATGTTTTTTGTGGATTTTGATGTTCCCCTTGTAGTTGGACTGATAGCCACAGCCGGGAACGTCACACGAGAACAACATCTCCCCCGCGTGTAATCTCTTGTGCATCACTAGTCTCTGTCTCATATTTGTGCGAAAATCACATCCAATCCAATCGCATTCGAACAGTGATTTACCTGAAGACAGCTGAAGACCTGATGAGAGTACAGATGAGGATAATTGTGATGATGACGACGAAACGGGTGGCGGAGTATTGGCGTTGGCGTTGGTGATCACTATCTGATCGTTTTCATTGGTTTCCATTGACATCTCACACAACTCCTGAGGCATCAGTACTAATGAGTTATGAGATGACGATTGGGCGCAGTCTTCGTTCTTATCGCTGTCGTAATAGCTCTCATCACCGCAGACCTCATAGCCGTCGACATCATTGACTTCGTTATCATTATTACTATTATTGGCATTAATAGTATTACTCATTATATTATTATTATTACTATTGATTACAATCTTATGGTTACTGTTGTTATTAATTGAGTTAATTATTGTCTTATTGTTGCTATCAATCGATGGCATCGTCTGCATGTTCGACATCATCTGATACTTTCTCTCCCAAACCTTGAGCTCTTCCTCCAGTTCTTGTACGTCGTCTCTGAGCTGATCCAACTCTAAGTTGTCTGTCTTGAGCGCCGCCTCCACCATGAGGTGCAAGAATGAGATGCAATCACTTGAGACCCGCTTTATATTATCCAAAAGATGTACGATATGTCTCATTGCGCACAATTCGTCCTTCAGTTCATTCGTTTCTCGCTCTAAAACACGATTTCTTTTGTCTTTGAGTTTGGCTGAAACCAAATCCATCTCTTAATTGGTGTGAATTTGATATTTATATAACATATAATTTATGGATTTAATGTGTGTCTCGATGTGAATGAATGGGTTATGAAATGAATAAATAATCGATTTTAATGCATAATTAAATTAGTTTTCTTTAAAGCACATGTCCGTCACTGACATTATTGACAATAGACTATAGACTACTACTAATAGACCTCTTCACAGTCTATTCATTATATGTTTTGTTTTTTCTGCTTATTATTTCTTTTTGTTTTTATTTTAAGTTTTTGTTTAAAAATTTTTTATTTGTTTTGCATTTCTGTCTGTGTTCTGAATCTTCTGTTTGGTTTATGTTGTGTTTGCTCTTTATTGTGTGCATTGTTTTTAATTAATAATTACGTTTTATAATAGATTATTATTATAATAACCGCTAATTATGAGACCTCTATATTTGGGTGTTTACCATATCTTGACATTAGATATGAGTCTGTTATTCAACGCTTTATGTAATTATAAATAAGTGCCATCTCTTCGATAACTTTAATAAATGTCATAACTATTTGAGATTATTTTTTGAACCCCTGTCTTAAATGTAATGATTGCCTGATTTGTTAGATATGAGATCTGATGTTAAGACTATTTGAGCATATTTTAGATGTTTTGGGCAATAAATTATAGTCATTGAAGTGATGTGTGCTTTGAATTTATTATTTTTTAATAGATTTTTTAGAAACATTTCTTCATTAATAGCAATTTTATTTATTTATAAAGATATACAAAACTAAACAAATTGAAAGAGTACTGAAATCCTTTACGCCTTAACCAAACATAACAGTGTTTGTGTACAATATTTTGTAATAAAACTTTTGTTAATCTATTGATATTTTAATTAATTTCTCCCATAAATACGTAAAATACGTTCACATCTTATGCTTATAACTAAAATATGACTAAAACTATTGCTACTAATGTTGAGTACATTAATATAAAAGCTTTTTATTGGATAAAAACTAGTTTTTTATAACTATTACTCAATCTGTTAGTAATTATTATACACTATTATAATAGGCATTATTTAAAGACAAATTCCTTAATTTAATATAACCTTCAATTTAATAAGATAACTTCTCATAACATAAACTTATTATTATTCAGATTAAGTCATTGAAGATTATTAAAGTCACGAATAACTAGTTTTTTCTCCTTTGTTAAGAAACCTCACAAAAAGTTATACTTTAGTGATAGTATTACTGACTCATACATTATATACATGTAAACCATTATAATGTTGCATAAGATTTATGCTTTGACTGGTACTATAGAAAGAATTAATTCATACACTTTAAACAGCATTCAGTAATTTAAACCAGTGTTCCTCAGGCTTGAGGCTCAGAGATTTTTTCAGGCTCGAGGCTCAGCTCAAGCCTCAGAGATTTTATGAAATAACTAAGAAACGTAATGAACCTCAAAACTCTCTACTCAGGCATCAAATATGTTCTGAATATATGTCAATTTGTTTAAATCTTAAAAATTCCATAGCATTTCTATTTTGAACAAAGGTTCAGCTCAGAGGCTCAGACTCAAGCTCGAGCCTTGAGGAACACTGATTTAAACCAATAATAACTCTTTATAGTTATTTTTTCCTCAAACTATTGATTTAATACTAAACATAAAATATTGTATTTATTGGAAAAATAAAAATTTTGTACAGATATGCATGAAATCAGACTTTTTATGTATACAGGTATTCAATACTTTACAAACTCTTTAAAACTCTTTAAAACTTTTTAATCTTCTCTTAAGACTTTAATAAATAAATTTTAAAATAAAAATAAAATGAAAAAACTTTTAATTAAAATATATGCTATTTTGTAGTTAAGGTTTTATAAGATATAAGTCGTGAAAATTGATGCAATGATTAACATATTTGATGCAAACAATACAACTCAATGCTTGAGATCTTTTGATTCTAATAAATCTGAATTCAGAGAAATCCAGTAATTTGTCTCGATTTGCATCGAATTGATCTATAAAGCAATTCCACCTATAATTGTGTGTCTTATCTGTCGTATTATTGATTGTATAAATCTTTGCAACTTGTGCTGCACTAACACTTCGACCGCTTTCATAGCTCAGGACATCTGTAATAACAAAAAGTTAAGCATTTTATAAGAATTCATAAATAAGTCTAAAGTCAACCAAAAGGAAGTTAAAAAGTTAATCATTCAAAGCATGCATACCGTGCGCGTGAAATAGTTTTATTAAATAGGTTTCGAATTCATTTACGTCCACTTTTTGATCATTGTCTTCATCCATATATTTGAACAAAAGGGTCGTATTCTTCTCATTAGGATAAGGAATGCGTTTAAAGAATAAGTCAAATGCGATGCCAACTGAAGCGATGGACACTGTTCTCCAGTTCGCAAATATGATGTCGAATATGGACTTCATTTTTGTCATTTCTTTAATAGATTTTGATTTTTGTATTCAAAAGTAATAAACTTATGTTTAGTTAATATTATTCTCACCTGAATTGAAGTCACCATTACTTAAAGTAAGCGAAGAAAACACAATCAAATTCAATACAATAAAAGTCTTCATTATTGTCGTTATTGTCTCTAAAATATGGCATAAACTGAACCTTAAATCTGCTTTAAATGAATTAAACTTCTGAGATATCCGTAAAGGAAATGTCTGTTTCAGAGCTGACCTATTATTGGATCCCATGAGAGAACATTTTGAATGACAAATGAAATTATTTGGAATTCTTATTCCAATATAATTCCACTCGACGTATAGTATAAATTACATTAAAAACTTGAGTGAAACTCGACATTGATTCCAAAAAAATGTGTTTTATTTGTTTGAATTTATATATCTATACTGTAGTATTAAATGATAAGTATTGTACTTTTGTTAAACTTAAAACAGTCAGTTCAGGGAATGACAGTTTTGTACTCAAAAGATTAGCTCAAAATTCACACAGTTTTTAGCAGTTTTTATCAGGTATTAAAGCTATAGTTGTGTTAATTATGTTTAGGTATAACAGAGGTATAATAGCTTTATGTTTATATCACTGTCAAGACTGCCTCTCCTTCCAAACAATCTTTAGCTCATCTCATCATATCTGCAAAATGGCTTCTAAATGACACCAAACTATTGATTGATGAGCAGAGCACTGATAGCCATCAAATGGCAATAACAAGAAAACAAAAGTTCTTTATTGGTATAAAAAGTTGACTAATTCTGCATCAAATAAAACACTCGGCTCTGAAATAATTGTCAAATAAGGATCACATTCAGCCTCCATTAAGCACACCGTCTGTCAGACCTGAACTCCGACTCGACCTATTCTTCAAATAAGTATATTATCGATTTGAGACAGGATTTGGGAGACTGACCGCGCAAACCGATGCTAATCATTATTAGCCATTCATTGCCAGTCCAGTGCAGGCGAACCAATCAATTATGGGCTCAACAGCATCACCAGTAATCCATTGGAATCATATATTCCGTATCACATTCTGGACCACATTCTTTTATGAGTTAAAACCAATGATATGTTAAGTTATTTATTCTAAGAATTAGTAATATCTGTTTTATTTTATAATACAAAATATTTTTACAATAAAATTAATTCGACCTTTAAATACAATTGTTATTAAGTTATACTCACATTATAGTCAGATCTCAATTATTTTGATGAAAATCATTGAAATCAAAAAATCAAAAGTACAGTATTATCTGTTTAAGAAAAATTTAAATATCTATCTTCTAATACAGTATTTTGGTAACCAGTCGTAGGATTGGTTTAAATTACTTAACCATTTACTATACTCTTGTTGGCAGACAACGAGCTAAAAATCTAATTTATTTAATTTAAATCAATTTAATTTAATCTAAATTTATTTTATGCTAATAGTGATATACTCTTTATGTCTCAATAATGAGGTAAACCAAACAATTCAGGCTTAAACTCTTCGATACTATTGATAGAAAGTGTTGCGTTCGAACCTTTAATTTCGCCTAATCTTTGATCACAAACTAAAACACTTTGCATTCGAGCGGCCACAGCAGCCGACACACCCACCAAAGAATCTTCAAATACAAGAATACTTTGAGGATCAGGAACTGGTGAAAACTTTGAGGCGCAGACTTCAAATAGATCTGGAAACGGTTTGAGACGTTTGATACCATTGTCATCTCCGTGTACGACATGCTTAAAATACTTTCCATCTTCAAAGAGGTCTTGTAATAGTTTGGTTTTTGCTTCGTATTCAACTCTTTTGCCTGAAGTGGCTATAGCTAGAGGTATGTCATGTCTGGACAAATGCTCGACCAATCGCTTAATTCCAGGCATCAGTTTTATATCATCCAAATGTTTAAGACATTCTTGAACCCAATCTTTCAGAAGATTTTCAGCAATGTATGAAAGATTTAACTCATCGATAAAGATCTGAACTTTTTCTATGGGAACAATTCCCACTAGTCTTGAATATAATTCTAAACTGCATTCTTTGTCATAGTTTTTAAGAAGTGAATTGAGATTATTTAAACCCCACATTTCACTGTCAATCATTAGTCCGTCCAAATCGAAAATAACATGAGAAACACTTTTAAATTTTGATTTGAGATTTCCAGACATTTTGTTAATTGATTATTACAATGAACTTGAATTATATACTATAAAGTAATTTCCTTTAATTCTTATTTAAGTTTAATTTGCGATAATCATAACAGACAGATAGGCGTGTATTCAATAATATTTAGAGACTAACAAATCAATCGGGATATTAGAAAATGTTTTTGAATATTGACTATGTCTTTAAGTTATACTTCACCAGTACTTCACAAGAATCAAATAAAAATAAGACTATCGACAGGTTAAAGATCATTTGATAAATAGTGTTTATTCAATATTACTAATGCATGACGAAGATAATTAATTTTTATTATATATGATTCTTTCATCTTAATAGAGTTTTTTTACATAAATGAATTTTTATTTTCTCTAACAAAGTAAGAACTAAGCAGAAAATATTTAAATAATTTAAATATTTAGTAATAAATAATTTAATCAAATTCACTTTATTATTTAATTTAGAAAATTACTATAAATAAATATGCTGCATTACGTTTAGGTGTATAGTACTTTACTTGTATTTATTTCCTAACATATTAATATAGTATTTGCACAACAAGTTTCAAATTTTAATTACTTTACTATTGAGTGGTGTCCTTGTGGTAAATAAAGTCCTTGCAATGATAGTTAGGTTTATATTATAGATAAATTAAAATTAAACAAACTCAGCTTACAATCAACTGAAATTAATTTGTATAATGAGTTTTAATTTTAAAAATTTGGTATTAAAGTTTATTTTCGCTTTAAAATGCATTACTTCTCAATTCTTAACACAAAATCTAATATTTAATTTCCAATATTCCACAGATTCTATTCCAATCCAATTCCATTCCAATTAAACAGAATAAAGATTCCTTAAGCCCATTAAAAAAGAATTAAATACAATCCCAATGATTTATTTTCATTGATATAAAATTAATAATAATAATAATAATGATAAATCGGTTATTCATAGTTATCTCGTATCGAAGCGATTGTCTTATCTCTAATTACAGGAAAACATTGCGTATATCATAAGCAACTGTTATGAACGGCTAATATAAAATTATAAATTAATATTTTGAATTATTGAACCTAAAGTGAAATGGGTTACGACATAACGAGATTCCGTGAATCAGAGGTAAATGAAGAGTTTATTTGTGTAATTTGTCATGATATACTAGAAGACCCTCTTCTAGTGGATTTGTGTGAGCATGTATTCTGTCGTCAATGCATTAATGAATGGCTTCAAAAATCAGATACTAAATTATGTCCTATAGATAGGCTTCAAATTACTGAAAGTTCTCTTCGACCTCCACAAAGACAATTTCGCAATTTGATAACAAGTTTACCGATTTCATGTGATTTCCTATCAAACGGTTGCCAGGAATGGATCAAAATCGAAGAGCTGTCAACACATGCGGCCAATTGCGTTTTCAATCCTATTATAATGAATCAGGAGATTGAATGCCCGTCTACTTGTGGCGCGCGAGTCAAAAGGTGCCAACTCATTGATAACCATAATTGTGTGCATTTTCTTAAAGAGATAATTGGTTCTAAAAATGATTGTATCAAAGAGTTAGAAAACAAAACCGATTGTTTGACCGAAGAATTAAATGAAATTCTGAGCGTTACATATGTAAAACTCGAAAAATTGACTAAAAGTAATAATTCTAAAGATGTAGTTATCGAACAACTGCAGCTTGAAATCGAAAAATCGACTAAAAGTAATGATTCTAAAGATGAAGTTATCAAACAATTGCAGCTTGAAATCGAAAATTTGAAGCAAATGAATGAAGAATTAATTGAAATGATTAAAACACGCAAAGGTTCCGTGTCTGTCAGCTCTCAAAGCGAATCAGACTTTTCACCAGAAATTTCAGAAAATAGAAATTTAATCGAACTTTTCACAGAATTGGACACTAATATCGAGTTGAGTTCAAATCAAACTCAAAAAATTGAAACTTCAATAGAAAATCGCCAATTGATTGAAACGCTTCGAGTCAGAGGTCTTCTAATAAATACCAGAGTAATAACTGCTATGCTATCAATAGACAGAGGATTGTTTGCACCCTCGGCAGCAAGTTATGCATTACATCACATCAGATCTATTGGTTACGGCGCACACACCGGTCCGTCAACATATGAGGCAAAACTATTACAATATTTAGAGCCACACCTGACTGATAACTGCAAAGTTCTGGATATCGGTTCAGGAACTGGTTATCTCACTTCATGTATCGCTAATATGATTAAACCTAACGGAAGAGTTATTGGAATCGAACACATCCCACAATTAGCCCTCTCATCAATTCAAACAATTGCTAAACATTACCACAATCTAATTGAGTCGACAAGAGTTAAGATTATTAACGCCGACGGAAGGTTTGGTTTAGCAAATGAAGCGCCTTATGATTTGATATTTGTTGAACCGCTAACTAGAAGAGTACCTCAAAGATTAATAGATCAGCTCAAACCCGGAGGAAGTCTTATTGTGCCGGTTGGCGGACGAGATAAAGATATTAATTTAGAGCAAATCACTAAACAAGCCAATGGGGATGTGGTTCGGCTTATTTTATGCGATGACTGGACGCTTATGCAAGAAAATACACCCGACTTATTGGAAGACAAAAAATTACAATTGCGGTCGGGCTGGAGAACAAAACTTGGCTTTTAAGATAAATATGTTCAATAAAATAAGAAAAAATTAAAAATAGATGTATTTTCACTAATTCTAACTTTTCTATGCCTTTGTAAACTACTGTAACACTAAAATACAAACAATTGAAAAACTTTAGATTCATTTAAAAACTCAATTTATTGAGAGTTAGCATTCACTTCATCTCAATTCCTGTAATAATATACAGAATAGTCTTTACTAAAAAGCACTTAAAACATAATAAACATTAAGTTATGCTTAAATATAGATTCGGTTATTCACAGATTTTGTGGTCAAATGATAATAGAAATTGATTATTATTGTAAATCCGGATTCTTTGACATATTTATTATTCTGACTCATCTCAAACTCCGAATATAATCTCAAACCTTGATCTAGTTTTGTCTAATTTTATTTAACAACTATTAAATAATTATGTTATTAGTAGATATCGTTAATTAAGATAAGTTTATCTTTACATGTAATTTGTTATCATTTGAATTGAGTCATTTTGAAAGTAATAAATCGATTCATTGCTAATTTCTTATTACAAAAACAATTCAATACTGTGGCATAAAAATAAATTACAAAAAATACTTTTCTGATTCCTAATTTTGCAAAAGTATCTTAAAACAGATTCAATTGAGGAAACAATTATAAATCATAAATAGCTGTAATCATAGGATAACACCATTTAACAAATATTCTTAATTAAAACGCTTATTCTTATTAAAGCTTTTTCTTAACAAACTTTAAATTATTGAATCGAAGTTTCAAACATGAGAAATGAGTTCGCCTTTTAAAGCTGCTAATTATAGGGTACAAATTGACTTATAAATATCTCATCATTTGCTTATTAATAAGACCAATAAAAGTAGAACTGAGGTAAACCTTGAATTTTAGTAAACATAATATTTATAGAATCTTAACATTTTATTTTTGTGTAGGAGTTGAGAATCTCATTATTGAAAGAAAAATATTTAAGGTTATCAAAAAACCATGATTTTGCGTAAATCAAAAAAATTCTATGATCAAAGTTAGTAAAGTACTTAAGACCTTATTAAGAGATCCAACAAAACCTATTCAATCCATAGCTTTAATTTTCTATAACAAACTTCAAAAAGATTAGTAAATTCCATACGTTATCAAAAATAAAGAGAACTGTTCAATAACTTTATATAAAAGTTATACACGAGTGAAGTGATGATTAATGCTATAATAAATAGCGTTATATGGTTTTTGAAATCTATTCGGTAGTTAATCATATCAGAAAAGCGAGTTTAGGCGATCACAAATCAACGTTGTTATGAGCGCTTATCATTTCGTCAAATGTTACCCCTATGGTAATCATTTTTGAGGAGGTAGTCATGAATTACTCGCACAAATACCACTAAGGCAATCTTTTTAGAAGGTACACAACAGATTACTTAATGCAATGTATTAGAGATGCTATAATTTTTAATTATTATTGCACTTATGCATGTAAAAAGTGATTTTAATGAGTAATTTACTGACAATGAAAGCAGGATATTAAGTATTTACATTTGTATCATATATTTTAAGTTAATATTGTATTATAAGTCATATAAAGTGAATAATGGGATGTTGTGGATGTTCCCTCTATGCATCCACTATCACAGCAGGAATATTTACATTGGTAGGTATTGATTACCAATACCATATTGAATTAACCTATTTATTACCTGAATTACTCACAATTTTTTAAAACGTCTGTTTTTTATATTAAAAGATTGATTGCCTCCTATTTTTAACTTTCGACATATTCATCATCATATTTATCACTTCTGATGGAAAAGATTGGAGCAGTGATATCAAACTTAATGCAACTGCCAATGGATTTACAGAACTCGACAGAAACACTGACACGAGTAAGTTCTTTATTAGTTTTTAAGAAAACACATAAAAGAAAGTTAAGTGCGTTTACTGTAAAGATAACAAATATATATAAATAATTAAGCTAAGTATAACTCAAGTATAAGAATAAGCTAATAAAGCAATACAAACAAAACAGATCAACAGTTGAACTTTGATCGAAAAGCTATAAAAATTTGAATAATTCCACAAATTTATCATTTGATTACTTAATTAACAGCAGTCGAAGTATTAGTTGGTTTTAGAATTGCTTTGCGTTTTATTTGGTTCATATCAGCCTTCGCTCTCTTTCGCGGAAATTCAGTCAGTATTTGTAAAAATTTAAAACTAATTTATGAATTATTTGACATAATCTCTAAATAACAGAAAGAGTACCGTAAGTTTCTTTATGGCTGGGAATTATTGACTGTCACAAGAATTATATTTGGGGTCGCGACCAGTATTTACGCTTTAGTCGCATTTACGGTACTATTCATTTAATTTATAAGCTATTCATAAATGAGATATCAATAGTTTTAAATACTTTTTCCAACTCAGGGTGACATAGGAAGGCTCTTTGAGAAGGACAAAAAATGGGAGACTGAAGGAGGAAAACTTGCGGCAGAATTCGTTATTTTAATTAACTTTCTAGAACTCGGACCCATTTGGTTAATCATATTTGTGAGTCTGACCTCTATTCTTATATTAATTTTTTCAATCAATTCAATCTATTAAAGAGAATTTGCAATAAACAAACTTATAATTGAGTTCTAGTCTCTAATAGACTCTAATATTGAATAATTACAGATCGCTTTAGTTATATACGTTCATCAGAGAGGTCTTGAAATAAAAAGAAAAAAGGGTCAAATAAATCAAGTAAACAGTTGGGGATCTATTAATTTAAAGCATGATTACAAGAACGGACATTCAAATAACAAAACGTCACAATTGAATCATCCCTTGAGCTTAACTCAAGAGCCGAATCCATTGAGTATTTCTAACTTAGAGGAAACTCATTCGAGTAAAGTTTCGACTTTGAGTTCAGTCGAACCCATACTGAAAATTAATGAAGTAATAACTATTCCTCGAGTTCGAACACTGACACCACCAAAGGATTATAATGTAAGGGCGAACATACATTCATTCGAGAATAAAGCCTTAGAAAGAAAAACTAGTAATACGTCCGCTTTAGCAAAAAGAAGTAGTTATTTATTCAACGATTCCGGACGTGATCCGAGTAAAATACCGAAAAGAAATCACAGCTATAATTATGGCCAGAAGTCTGAAAATTATGCTTATGATAACAGAGCATATCAAAGAACTAATAATGATAATAATGATTTATACAGACCCGTCTCTATTAAGAGAGCGTCAGTACAGAAATATTAATCATTTGAAACTTTTTTCAAATATTTGTTTTGGTTCTAATAATAGCTGACAAGTAATATATTATAATTAATTGATTCCATATTCTGTAAGCGATTCATGACTTAATTCAATTTAATATTACTCTCTTTTAAGTGTTTAAATCAAATAAAAACTTTCTTTTGTAAAAATTTAATTTTATTTGGAAGAAAACAAATAATTATTAATTTGTATTCGGAGATTCTTCGTTAGTAAATAAAGTTTGTTTAACAAATTATTTTATTCTTAGTTTTATTAATATGGAAAAAGACAAATGCTTTTAAAATTCAAATCAATTTATTTGTACTCTTTTAGTATTTTGTAAAAATTCTGAATATTATTTTTCAAAGAGTCAATTAATAAAATTATATTTAAAACAAAAATTGATAAAAATTATAAGAGATCATTAAAATGGTTATTCTCTCTTATACTCTGTACTTTCGAGTTAAAGGCAAATTATTCCAGTATTTTATGTCTTTAAAAAACTGTTTTGCAAAACAAAAAAAATACTATTAATTAATTTGAGGCACTTTTAACATGAGATTGTCTCTGTATCTCGATCTGTATCAGTAAAAGTTGAAAAATCTTTGAGAAACAATAGAAAATAATCTGTGTAATGCTTTAAAGTATAGATCTACATAAGATAGCTTTGAGCTTAAAGCTCAGCTCAACTGTAGGTCTGTTTAGTTGTCACAAAAAAGAGGCAGACTATCATTCATTGCAGGTATAATTCATTGCAAAGTTTGATTTGTTAAATACTTTTTATAATCATTTTGATTTAAATTATTAATATATTTGTGTTTAATTACTTAAAATATATTTCCTGTACTTTTTAAAATAAACACATATTCTAATTAAAATTGTTCGTTAATTTTTGATAAGCTCAGGCTTCAGCTTATGAGTAGGCGCAGCTCAAGTGGGTTTGAACACAAGCCCAGCTCAGGTAAGGCCTGTTCCTAGTTGCTGAGCTTCAACCTCAGATTTTTGACCAAATGTCGATTTATAGTTAAGACTTTACAATAACTAACAAAGGATTAGAGATCTCGGACATTTGGAAGTTGGAAACTGCAAAATGAAACGCTTTTCTCTGTGTTTTAGTTTAAAGATGTGCTCACAATAATGAAAATTTTTTAACAATGGACTAGATTACAGACTGATCACTATATACAGAGTAAATGAAACAGAATGAGAGCCAATTTCAACAATACAGAGGGGATTACACAGTAAAGCCCACAATTCAAACAGTATTTCGAAATGCATTTTAAAATCTGAAAAACAATAATACAATCTATTAATTTATAAGTCAAGTTATAATTTCAATATAAATTTCTTAGCCATGAATGACGGATATATTCCAATTATATTCATTGGAGTGCTTCTTATATTTTTGTTGTTGATCGTAATTTTTTGCTACTTTTACCAAACAGAAGACCCGATTGAAAAACTGACCGATAAGTGTACCGAAGGCTACGAAAGGTATCAATATTTAGTTAGATTGACATTCAGTCCGAGGATATTTGGAAAATTTGATTTCAAATCCAATACGATATCAGTTGATGTCAGCGGTTATGATAAGAGATATATCACTCGATTCACGATTAAGTCTCAATTACTTATTTTTAAAAGTATAAGAATCGAAGGAAAAATAAGAATTTTTGATTTTATGCTCTTAAGAATGGAACCATTGAAAAAATAGCTTTTGTTGAGTTGAACCACAGCTGTCTAAAAGAAGCCCTTTTTGTCCATTCGTTAGAATTCTATGACTTGAAGCTAAAGCAATGCTATACCGCGACTATAAATAAAGAACATCAACAAGTATTTGAGTGCAAACTTCGACATTTGGGTCCAACAGATACACATCTGGTATCCTCTCCATCAGTCAATTGGACGGAATTTGCATTTTGTATATTTTTGTGTGAATTTGATTTTAATTTCCTATCACTTAATAAACTTTTGCGCTCAACAGCTGTCTCTCAGTCCTATTCAATGCACTCTATATTCAGGACTGTACTCAAGTTTCGTATCTCTACTGGTCATTAGTATTCTATTGGCTATATTTAGATTATGTAAAAAGTCCAGTATTCGGTATCACTTGGTTCACAATTATGGTATTGGATTAAAAATGGTTTTATTGCAGTCATTTTTATGTCCGGCTTCTCTTCTGGTCTCGTCATTGCCTTAAAAATGAAGGATTCAATAGAGGATAAAAGAATTCTCAAATTGAAATTTGAATACATGGGATACATAGCATACATAGCATTTGCTATTCCTATAGGACTGGTCTCATTCTTTTTAATGATCGCATTTTTTGGTTGCATTGCATATCGTATACCAGAACTTCAGCAGAACAAGAAAAGGAAGTTTCTCTTCCAAAAGAGTCCATTTGACAAATCAGTCCCAATGCATCTCAAGAACATTTGACTCACAAATTATTTTATTTATTTAATTATAAATATTTATTTTAACAAAATTTGATTTAAAGTTTCTTTTATTTAATAATATACTTTGCGAGTTAACTGAAACAATCAAAAATTGTTTTATGTTCTTAAATAAGATAAATATAAAGATAAACATTGAATGGATTGACTTTTTAATTTTTATCATACGATTTAAAGTAATGTTAATCATTCAAAATTAATTGTTTATGTGGTGTTATAGCGTGAATATTATACTTTTTGGCCATCAAAAGCACAAAAAAGCATAATTTCTGGCCGGAACTTAAAAATTTTTTGAAAATATAATTTATAAAACATAAAACATAATAATTTTCATAACAGTCAGATAACAGTATAATATTAGAGCATAAAAGCATAAAAATATTAGCATAAAAAAGCATAATTTTCACGCTTTTTGTAGTCAAGCACATAAAGTTTACTAAAATTTCTCATTCGAGTAAAACTTAAGTTTTTGAAATAAACTTTTTTTAAATAGCATTAAAATAATTTTCCTCCTTTGAGAAAAGTTATAATGCATTGAGTTTTATTTTGATAAATGTCAAAGTTAATTCAGAAAGTTATAATACAGTGTTTATTATTCATATGATTTTTAATTTACAATTTTATAACTTATTTAAAGATTTGTTACAACAATCCTCCAGTTTTACATCAAATTTCATAACAAATATAAACTAACTTCTCTCGATTTTAAAACCAAATGAGATTCAAATTTTAAATTAATAGAAAACCAGTAATAAAATTGATTGTGAAAAAGTTAAAATAATACCAGAGATGCTCAACTAAAATCCAAAAGCAGGATGTTTTTATTTAACATTAAATATTTGTTCGGCTGACATATGTTTGAGATTACATAACTCAATATTACATAATTACGGCATTTTGTGACATAACATTCGTGAGCACTGATATTATAACTTATTTAATAGAAGTGCATAAAAAAGTTTAGGTAAACGTTTTAATTTGTGAAAAAATAAAAAAATATATAAAAAGTTCAAATCTAAAAACTACTATTAAAACATAGCAGACTTGGTGTAAAAGATTTTCCGATTTAAGAAAAGCTTTTTTTGTTCATTTAATTCATTAAACATGTCATTTAAAGCACTTGTCTGGACGTCTTCGTTATCTTCTGATAAAGATATTGACAATGTTTTGAGATTCAGCTCATTTGTTATCATAAAATTGAATAAAAACTATTTTCATTTTATATAATATATAAAAAAATTATTACAATTATAAGAATTGTTAAACGGGTGCAGTCGATGGTGTAGACCTAGACGTAGAAACATGAGAGCGCGGCGATGGCTGGCCATTAGGGTTATAGCAGGCCATCGGTATAGTGTTGTGACCAGTTCTTGGCGATGGCTGTATTGAATAGCTAGCCGTGGATGAGGTTGAGCTCCTGGGGATGTGACCGTGATATATCTGAGGCGAGGGCTGCGAACTAACACTACCCCCACCACCTATTTTGTATTGACCCGTAGAATCGAGACTGTGGTGGGACAGTGATCGCGAAGCGTTTAGACTCGACAGAGTTGACATTTTAAGTTTCGCCATATCTTCTAGTCTTGTGATATCACTCAACTCTTGATAATTTGAATATACTATAAGCCACGCAAAGACATTAACAATTGTGAGCAAAAACCATATGATGAGCATTGCCTGATGGTATGCAAAGTATAAATCCTAAACAAATCAAAATTTTTAATTAACTTTTTATTATAATTACTTTATGTAATTGATTAAGCCTTCAAATTGTAGTCTATCAAGTAGTACTGTATGTGTTTATTGTAATTATAAAGGACCTCATATGCACTCATACGTTATAAATGATAAATTGGATAACTATTACATAAGACGTTAATTTTTGACTAAAACTACTTGAGATTCATTGTTAGCAATGAGTTACAGTATTATTAATAGTGTTTTTATTCACTTATGCTTTTACTTATTATTTTAATATTAAATGAAGGAAAAGCATGCCTTACATGCCTATAGGGTTGCAAAATATTAAATTTATACTAAATTTAGTATTAAAGTTAGTGTCTTCGGAGAAAATTTAGCAAATTTTTCATAGAAAAAATTAGTACATTTGTCCATTAATGTTATCAGTTGAATATAATACTATATTATTAGAAAATAATTTAAAGAATTTTATATTTCAGATTTGAATTATGATGAATATAAGACACTAGAGTTTGGAGAACACTAGAGCTATTTGATGATAATACTAAATTTTAACATTTGTTGTATTTTTATATTTTATATTAAGAATATTAAAAAAACTAAATTTGGTCAAAACCAAAATTTAGTACTTTTAGTGCACTAGAAAAAAAATTAACAAAGCTATTAGTTTATTAGTAGTTACTTCTGACTCGAACTTTATAATAACTTAATTAGAAAATTGTTAAAAACATTAGAATTGAAGAAATGCTTGAAAAGTTGGCGAGTGCTTACATTGACAATCGATTGAAAAATGATAGTTAGAGTCCTCCATATAATAAATAAACCCATTGCTCTCAACCAATGAACAAATTTGATTTCGTGCTCTTTTCTTAAAGCAGTCATTAATATTAATGAAGAGACGAGCAAATAGATCGCTGACGCAAACAATATAACTGCAACTGCTATTAATGTGCGCCGAACTATAAAAAAGATAATATAGAATTAGAGAAAGTTTGTTAATCAATTTCATGTGAGTCTTCATAATTTTTTTCAAGAGATTCAAGTCTTACTGTGAGGATTCCCACTGTAGACGAAAAGAAAACTAATGCCAAAACTTCTAAAATGTGTAGAACCGGGTGACGCCTCTGCCAGACAGTATGTGTCAAATATTGCCAAACTTACTTGAAATAGACTTTCGACCTAAGAATAATTCAAAATAAAAAATTTTACTTTTATAGGGCTTCATAGATATGTGATTTGAATCACAACATTCTTAACTTGAAATCACAATATTTGAAAACAAAAAATGTTTATCTCTTAAAATTTAGAAAAAATTTTAAGAGAAAGCTACTCGTCTGGTATGTGTGAATCTTGATTATATATTTTTAGATAAAGACTAGCTTCGGGTGGGCAGGGGTGACGCAAAGTCGGGTTTGGGCAGGCTGAGCATTATGTTTGAAATTCGGGCGGGTCGGGCTTTTATGAGTGGTCAGAAAACCCCGTATTCGAAAAAAGCTCGATTTAACACTTTTATATGTTCAACATTTTAAGCAATAATTTTTTATAAACTATAAGGTTTATCGTATTCTGTTATGCAGTAAATGCATATCAAACTGTATAGTGTAAAACTGTTATTGTTATATGCTAACAAAACATAACGAGGACTTTTTATGAAACACAAGTAAATGCGATGTTTATATGGAATACTTTTAAAATGTTTAAATTTCTCAAATCGATGAAGAATAAAGTGATAGTGAAACTCAAATTATTACTTTATTGAGATGCTATCCAAAAGAGGATATTAATAAGAATGATTTCATCAAGAAATTAATTTTTAGTAAAAAAGAGCAATTAAGTTATGGTAAGTATTAGTTAAGTTAAGTATACTATTAGAAAAGGGAGTAAAACAAATTTAAAAATTAAGAAAGAAAGTTAAATTGAATTTAATTTATACTCTTTCTCGATTAGTTATAGAGCTATTTTTGACAAGATTGAGAAATTTTGTAATCACATTATTACTATTTCACATCTGGTTTAATTGCACAAAAAGTAAATTAAATAATATATTCATCAGATTCAACATTCATTTGATATAATTTCAATTTATGCTTAATTAATATAATAGTTTAAAATACATGTTTTATAAACTTTAAATCTCTGGTGGGCTCGGGTCCGCGTTTTAGAGCAATGCTCACCTCTAATACAGACTATAGCAAGTGTAGAAAATGTTTTTTCAATTGGAAATATTGAGAGGCTTAAGAAAAATATTTTGGTTCCGTCACATTAATCATCGACTATACGGTTAGTAAGCAATAGCCAAATAATGTTCCGAATGACCACTCATGTATTGAGTCTCCACTCCAGTCTACAAATTGGATTCAAAGTCTGCGTGACTTATGGGAAAGCAGTTCAAAACAATTATTTCACACTTTGAACTATCACTTCATCCAATTCTCAACTTAAGAAATGCAAATATTGGGCTCATATCCGAGTCGAAGAATAAATATTTTATAATTACATGACATTTAATAGTTAAAGTCAGTTCACTGTCAATGAAATTTTAGGCTCATTTCGAAATAGTGGGCGAGAATCCAATTGAATTGTCTGCTCTTTTTATACCCGTATCTAATGATACAATAAAAAGCGGTCGTTGTCCTAACCCTACAATTCAATTCACAATGAATTGTGTTTTTCAATGAATGAAAATATTTTGCCTTATCTTCTCATCTGTTTGGTGTTTGAATAATAGACAACTGTTATGGATATAAGCTTTAAAATTTCCGAAATCTGATACATTGTTATGTTTTCCTTATGCAAAGTTTAATATACAAACAATACTGATTGGAAGATAAATTTCATGTTAACTTTTTAAAAGTTCGTATACCAGTACATAACACACATTCAAAAATACCTTAGGAGTGATTCATTCATTTTAAGGCAATTTTATGGAAAAATGATCTCAATTATTAGTTTTTTATATTTATTCTTAAGCATAACCATTTCAAGTGTTGCAAAAATAAAAATTTCAGCTCTATTCGCAATTTTTGAATCGTTTAGGACATTCAATGAAATTTCATGTCAAGTACAGTACATTACACTCAATGACTCATTTATTAAGCTATTTCTGTCAAAGATTGCGTGAACAAAACTGAAGACAACTTCTTTCACTTATTTAATCATCACTTAATATTTCAAATAAGTTATTACCCAAGAAATGCTTATTTTTTCAAAATAAGCTTAAAAGTGATTCCGTTTATTTTGATTCATAATTTATCAATTTATTTTCA
>JAUJYT010000206.1:0-24870 GCA_033996565.1 Nanhermannia nana
TTTTATTTTTTTATTCGTTTCATTGTTTTGTTTGTTTTGATTATTTCTTAAATAACTTGAAAGAAAATAAGTTTAACTCTTTTGAAAATGCAATTAATTATGATAAGTATCTGTAGTTTAACTAAAGCTGAGGATAAATAACTCATTAATCATATAATAATAATAGTGCTTATAGTTTGAAATGAGAATTTGAATCTAACGTTGAATTTAGTTTTTGTTTGTAATTCAAAATAATTGTAAATTTAATGTTTAATTTTTACGGACAACAGGTTTAACACATCTTCACGAAGAAATCCCTGCATCACATTCGGTCGGTTTTAAGCCTACAATAGCTCACAGAGACTTCAAATCGAAGAATGTTTTGCTTACCTCTAATCACACCGCATGTATCGCCGATTTCGGGTTAGCGCTAGTTTTTTACCCGAACTCAACTTGCGGTGACGCTCACGGACAGGTCGGCACCAGAAGATATATGGCTCCAGAAGTGCTCGAAGGTATGCCTCAATTGGATTGAAGTGATATTTGATTCTCAATTAATAGTATTGTGTTTATAATGATGTGGTTTATAATTAAATTGAATTGAATTGAACTGAAGTTATATTGAGCTAATCGTAAACTCATTTAAAGTATTGACTCCTTTACGACACCATTTGAGGAAACTATAGAAATGACTTTTATTTCCTAAAAAGGCTTTTATTTATTTTTTTGAATAATCGTGAGAAAAAAAAGTCATTTAATTACTTAATAGAATGACAAAAATGACTTTTCCTTTAATTTTTGATTGAATTAATCAAATTTACTCTCATTTAAGGTAATCTCAATTTTTTGCCTTTACCTGTATTTTGATCTCTTTTTATTTTCATAATTGAATTCTTTTCTTCTATTAAATGAAAAAATACTCGAAAACAGCTTTAAATTGAAATTATTTGTTATGAAAGTATTTTATTTTTATTTTTAACTTTAAAATGAGATGAAGTAATCACTCAAAAGCTAACTATAATTATCTGAACTTTTGTTTTATGTAAACGTAAAGCCCAACTATTTTTATTCACACTTTTCAATGATTATTACTCAACATTTGCTGTTTTAATGAACAAAAATAAAATAGAAGTGAATGTAATTTTATAATAATGTTACGCGAGAATCACAACAAAACAAAAACAAACGAATGATAATAACAATTAATATATTTTTTATTCCTCAGGTGCTATAAATTTCTCGCGGGACTCATTCTTGCGAATAGATATGTACGCGTGCGGTCTTGTACTTTGGGAACTACTGTCTCGATGTAATACTAGTGATATCACGTGCGGTGATTATCAGTTGCCATTCGAAGAAGAAGTAGGACAACATCCATCACTTGAGGATATGCAAGAAATAGTGGCGCAGCAGAAGAAGCGACCGCTGATGAAAGATTCGTGGATTAAACACGACGGCATGAATGCCTTGTGTCACACCATCGAAGACTGTTGGGATCACGACGCAGAGGCGAGACTGTCCGCCTCGTGTGTGGACGAGAGGATCGTCGCTCTCATGGGACACGAGTATATCGTAAGTGATGTTATGTTTTTGTTTGTTTCTAATATTTTATAATTGAATGCTCTCTACGAGAGATAGAGATGTCTTTAACTAAACCATACATTTAAACTCATTGAATGCGATGAATGACATGAATGACATGAACTGTTGATAATTTTCAGGTCAATTTTCAGAACTCAATCAACTATAAAGTGTCGTACACTAAATCGCCGGTACCTAATGGCGGTCCACTCATTATGCGAGAGACGAGTACGTGAAACAGCACTCACTCAACAGATAGAACAGTGAATATGAAGAATATTAAGAATATTATTGAAGAAAAGATGATTTTATTAATTATTAATATGTAAGCAAACAAAAGCATCAATTAATTGAGACCTCGTTCATAAACTATTATCATTAATGATTATCATATAATTGCTATTACTATTAATTATTATTATTATTATTATTATTATTATTGATACAAAAAATATATATTACTTTTTTTTATTAAATACAATACAAAACAAAACAAATGCCTCAAACAAAACAAATTATAGAGAGAACGAGAGCTTATTTTATATTAGTTGATAACAAATATGAAATCAACACAAAAGTTCATTTTTATTTGAAGCCCAAACAGATTAACACTTTTTTTAAGAGCAGTTAAAATATTTCTTATATATATTGATATATTTGAAGAGCAAAAGTGCGGTGAAGACAACGTTTTGATGAGTTTCCTAATTATAATACCTCTTATCATGTTTTCATTGATTTCATTGAAGTCGTATTCATTTCATTGACATTTCATTTATTTTCATTTGTAAATTATATTCTGGAAAACAAATGCCATTCGAATCATCATTTTTTTTCATTTATCATAAAATATAATAAAATCGGTGAATGTGTTGACTCTCAAAGCTTTTAACAAATAACTAACTTTTGAAAAATAGATTCAATTATTCAAAAAAGCAGTGCTTAATACCGAAGCATTTGTTTGAAAATTACATTAAACTTAAGCTAAACTTAAATTTGTTATACATTTGAAGAGTTGTTTTCAAGGATTAGTATTCCTGAGAATTTTGTTTTATATTTACAAAAATTAATATAAATTTAATGTTTAAATAGATTAATATTTACATAAATTATTACTCTCTCTGAATATACACTAAATTCTTAAGATTTAATAATTCTTTGCAGTTATTTATACTTTTAATCCAAATAATAAGTGAATATTTGAAGCGTTTTTTGTTTTTAATAAGTTATATATTTGTTATGGTTTTATATAACAACACATATTAGAAAAACAAATACGAATGAAAGGCATGTCATACGAAAACACAAAACATAACAATTTTTCATAGAATTTGATTTTAATATTAATCGATCACAACATACAAACACTTATATAACACACACATTAAACTTGTAATTGATTTGTTTTCTGTTTCTTTTCTCTCATTAAATATACATATTATGTGTTCTCTGATATACAGTATATAAATATATATAATATACAAATATATTTGAAATATATTTGAAATATATTTGGTCTCCATTTCTTGGATAAAGATTTTAAAACTTTGTTATAAACCCGGTTCCAAACGGGTCTCAAATATTAAAAAATATTAAACAAATCAATAGAAGAACCGGTTCTGAGTAAAAATTGAGACATTTTTGTCGAACAGGTTTTCTTGTACCTGAACTTTTATTAATTAAATAATTTTAGGGTTTTTTGAAGAAAACAAATATTTTCATTCGAAGCTTATTATCAAATGTAATAATATTGAGATAAAAATCAATTGTTTTATTGAAAGACAAACATTTATGTTATTCTATAATATCATTAATTATAAAAACAAAATAACTATTAATTATTATTATTATTATTATATAGAAAAAGAAATGAGTGAAAAGAATATTTGAAATTTGTTTGAGTTTAATAATAATAATAATGAAAACGATACTCAAATCTCTACTGTTTTTCTCTAAATTAAAGCTAATCTTTATTTCAAAATTTGTTGCGTCTCTTGTATTGTGTTTTACTTTTTTTACTCTTTATTGACGATTATCTACTATTAAGCAAAAGATTTTATTTACTTTTTATTAAATATTATATAAATTGTTTGTTAATTGAAAAGTAAAATCAAAGCTAACAATAAACTTAGTTTTGCACTAATAATGATTTTTGGAATATTTCTTTGAAATGGATGAAAACCCTAAACCTTGTTCACAAAAATGTTGTCATCAAAACATTTAAAGACCCGACAGAACCCATTTTATGTACAAATTTTTTTTAATGAACAGTCAAGAGATTTGAGATACGAATCTATGCTAAAATAGAATCATGTAATTGAAAGTTATTATTATTATAAAAGCTAAGAATGAAAGTTAAAAATATTTTCAAAAAAGTATAACATTAACAATAGATTAACAATAGATTAATATTTTCTCATAAAAACTTTTTTATTAAATTGTATTCAAGAGTCATATCATTCGTCACTTCGATCCCTTTATTAGGTGTTATTTTAAATATAATTTAGTTTTAGTTTTGACTTGTGTTCAAAAATTGTTGTCACTTTAGTTTTGAAGGATTAGAGATAGAAATGAGCCTTAAGTTTAGCGTTCAATTGAATATCGTTTGTACTAATGTTTAAGTGTTTATAAGTATTGTTACGAATGGATTGAAGTGTTGTTTCAAAAGCTGATAGACTTTTATTGAATATTTAAAAATGTGATCAAAAATGTAGTTTTACTGTTAGTTTTTATGAATTTATAGATTAAAGTGCAGTTCTTCTCTGTTATTCACTGAAATACCTTCTGATGGGATCAAAAGACAATTGAATGACTCATAAATACAGAACTCAATTGAATATAAACTCAAATTTGTTTTCTATAAGTTAAGACACTTTTTTGAAATGTAAAAGACATTAATTTAAAGCATTTGACTCTTTAAACGTGAAATAAGTTACAGCACGAGTTGTCGACAATAAGTCCTTAATGTCAACCAATTTAAAGCTCACAACAAAACAGAAAAGTGTTTGTTTTGATTAAAGGACCGGTTTTTACTCAAATTTTTCAAAAGTAGCACTAAATGCAAAATATACGATAAAACCTATTCTTAATAGGAATTATGTCTAACTCAGGAATTTTTCGGTTTTTATTTAAATAATTGTTTTTTGTGAAACTTTTGTTAAACATTGTAAAAACACAAACACTGATTGAAACCACTTCTTGAACATGAACTCCAATTTTGATTAAAGGATAATCAATATTACTGTTAAATAAAGCCTTAAGTGTGGATCAAATTTGAAAATAGTTTATATAATTAATTAATGATAACTAATGTGTGTTTTGAGTGTTTTAGAAATAAGTATTTGGAATCGAGTTAACAGAAAAGCACATAAAATAATGTTTTATTCTTTAAATCGTTTAAATAATAATTGAGATAATTATGGAATGGATTTCTAATTTGTATTATTATTATTATTGAAAAAGTTGGACATTAAATATACTTAAAAGCTGTAAAAAGTTGACAATTAAATGTGCATTAATTCAAAAATATTATAAAATGTTCTCAATCTCTAAAGTTAGCCAAACATAGGTTTTTTGGATAAAATAATTTTATAAATAGCATTGAATGTAATATTGTATAAAATAATGAGTCTATTTGTCTATTATATTATAAATATATAAATGATCTGTAAATATGTTATATCTTTTATTATTGAATTTTTGCAACAATTGATGAATCGATTATATTATAACCACACTTAAGGACTTGCTTTTAAGGGTTGGATAAGTTTTGAAAAGCCTTTGATTAGAAAATAGTGAGCTATTTTGGTTAGACTTATGTGTTGACTGTTGTGTGCCTTTTATTTAATAAACTATTACTTGATTTTTGTTTTCTCATCTGATTCGCACACTTTATTCACTTTATTCACTTAATTCATGTCTATTAAAGTTTTTTAAATGTATTTTCAAAAATAAAACTTAGTTTTCTCTCTATTTAAATGATTTTATATTTACTGTATTTGATATAAGTTTTTATAGTTTCGTGAATGCAATAGAACACAAATCATAAAATGAATTTTGAATTTCTTACTTTATTCACAACTTAATTAAGACCACTAACTGTGGAATTTTGTGGATAATGTTTCTGCTGCTAAACTGCAAGCCTTCATAAGCACAAGCGATAGAATTTTGCATTATTAGCATTTAGCGGATGTTATGGAGAAATTTGAGGTCAATTATTGTTTTATAGCTTAACATTAAGTTTTGGTCAAATTTCTGTTTTTCATTTAAATATAGTTTAAAATTCAAATTTATTTATACTGTATAAAGCAGTGGCAGAGCTGTACACTATAGAGGATTCGCTTTGAGTACTACAGCTATATGAGGTATAATTAAGAGTCTGTGCGAAATACTAATAAAGTTTAATTTCAGTTCAATTAAAAGAAATAAGAAATAATTTTTTTTGTTATAATTAACAGTTAACTAACTCAACATCAGTTGTTGTGCAAAATTTCCCACATTTAATATCAACGATTCCCACAATTTTTCAATTCTTTATCACTTCAATTCAAAGGTTAAAAACTATTTGAATGTTTTGATCGCCGTTCGGACGCCTTTCAGGTGCGGAAACACGTGAATACGTGGGCGAGAATGCATTTGAAACTTGATAATAGTCATAAACATTACCGGCATTTGTATAATGAGACTCAGGATTTGACATTTTTTCATAATCGTTGAATTAGGAGATTAGATTATATTATTAAATAAAAGCGATTTCCAGTTATTTTCAAGCCTTTGAAAATTATTTTTTTGTTGATTATAACCAAGCTTAGGATTTTTCGGTAATTATCGATTTTTGCTGCTTTTAATGGCTCTGAAACATTGTGGGCTTTGTGGAAAAAATATTTAGGATTCTTGGAAGCAAAACAGGAAGATTTATTGGTTTATTTTACTCAATTACCAAATTCAGACTTTTTATTACCACATTAGCGAATACACGTCTTATTCTAAATAAATGAGAAAAATAAGACTATTTTTTTGAAAAATTACTCAATTTTCTACTTCATTTTCTATATTTGTAAGGTTTTATTAAATATATAACTAAATGTTAAATCAAATCTGAGTAAGCAGTTATATGTCTACCAGGTCTACGATTTACGCAGAGAAACCAAAAAAATCTAAAAGTCAAAATATACCTTTGGGTCCCCCTCTCATTTTTTAGCTAAAGGAAACTTAAGTTTAAATAAAATTTGCCATTTCATTATATACTTTTATATAATCTGATAGACCAACTGTTTATAAGTTTAGCTTAAAAACAGTTGTTTTAAATGTTCTCTTTTAAAAAGAAAGAAAAATATCTAAAAAATTTCACTAATTTGTATCAAAAACGAAGAAATTGTCGACTAAAAGTCGATTATTGGTAGAAAATATTGAAAAGATCAACAATCAATTCATATCCAATTTGATATGACTATTAGCACAAATTGTTACCGATTACCTACGGAATGGAGGTTTTATTACTAAAAAATCCTAAGCCTGATTATAACAAATAATTCAAAGTTCGCTTTTATAATGATAAAACACCTGTCATTATTTGATAACTCACTGCAAAAGCCGTTAGAGACTGAATGCCAAAATAGCTATTTTTTATGTTGTTTTCTAATAGATTTATGTCATTTGTATTGAATGATAAAAAACTACAATCAGTAATTTTGAACAAACCCTGATATACTTCGCGTCAAATGATATGAAAGTTTACAAAGTTTTTTGCATTTATTTGAATAACTATTGATTTTGAATTATAGCTTGGCTTATGTTGGCTTATGTTCAACGATAAAGTTTTGCGATAAGTTTAGGCACAAGTCGATTAAACTTTTTAAAAATATTCAATTATTTTGTTGATCTCATTAAAACAAATCAGAGCACAAGATCACCAAAAAATAATCTTTTCTAATACTGGTATCAATTGATTCTTATTAACGGAAAAGTTAAAAATTTTCGAAGAATTTAAATAAACATTTGACTGATTGCGTTATAGTTAATGTTTATGTCTGGGAAATCATAAGCGATTCAGAGAAATGCGTTAATAAATTCATAATAAATATTTAATGAATTCTAATGCTTTCATACATTAGATCCTATTCTAATGTTTTCATACATTAGATCCTATTCTATTACATAAATGAGTGTTACATTCGTTTTCATACAATATGTATAAATATAAATAACAATAATTAAAACATTTGGAACAACTGTTAATAGTTTTCGGGATTAAAAGTGAAAAATATTCAAATATAAACACATTTATAAACAAAATAATGAAAATCCCATTTATGTACCGGTACATTAAAAAAAGGATTTGTGACAAGTTATCAAAGTGTTAAAAGTTTTATTGTTTAACAATAAAATTGTGTACCATTCGTTTGAATCACATTTAATTTGGTCTCAATTTGTGTAAGTCTTATAAGTGTATAAGAAAATTGTTTTCATTTATGTAATTATTTAATTATATTATGTTTGGGCCCTATTTCAGAGTTTTTAAGAAACTTTAATAAGAATTAAACAATAAAATTATGAAAATGATTCTCATCTCCTATTTGAATAACATAACAAACAGAATGGTTTGATTTGAAGTCAACAAAATTTAATATATTTAATATCTTATTATAGATTGTATTTGTAGTGCAAATAGGAATTAGCGGTGAGTCTACTTTTCTATCAAATATCATTTCTTTTATTCTTTAATTCATTCTTAAATTTAAATAAAAATATAGTTTAAGTTAAAAAACAAGATTTTAATTTGTGTTTATCATTGTTTAATAGAAATAGGATATAAAGATAGTAAAAAATCTGTATATTGAGAATCACTTTCACTAAATTATATCAATTGTTTGCAAGTTTGGATTTGAAACCACTTTACTTTCTAAGGAGTTTTATTGATTTTTTGATATAAGCCGTATTTCAAATGAAACAGAATTCAATGTTAACATGACTGGCAATAATTGTAATTTATGATACAGTACAGTAACTCTTGTTTTACTCGTTTTACTATTATATAAAAGTTAAGCTATTTTTATGATCAGATTTGCATTAAGTTTGAATAAATTTTTATTTTTTGCAAATATTAATAAACAATTTTAAAAGTTCTGTCAAAATAGAAAAGTAGCCACAAATTAATGGTAAGCAAAGGCTTAATAAAAAACACTGTAAAAACTTAATGATAATAATAATTCGTAATAATTATTATAAAATATATTTAATGTTTAGGTAGTTTTTATTGAAAAGTGAATCAATTGAATGCTAACAGAGAAAGCGTTTGACAGCTTTTGCACATCTCTTATCACGCGATACAAGAGTTATATAAAAGTAATTTAAATATTGTTTTGAATGCATAGTCGGTCACAAAAAAGTTTATCTGTAATGATCTGTTTTGCCATTAATTTTACATTAATTCAAATGATCTCGTATTCAAATCTCCATTTCTGGGAATAATTTTTTACGTAATAATTAATTGATCGAAAAACAGACAAAAAAAATTCTTGGAATTTGTCGCGAAATTGAGGTCATGTCTGTCCAGTGGCGGAACTCAACACTCAATCCAATCAAAGTTTGAGAAAAGTCATCAAAATTATTAATCGATATTTTGTTATTAAATAATATCAATAAATGTTTTGTTTCTAAATAATTATGTTTTTATTGATTTGTTAAAAAAATGCGAATTTTCTGAATCTAAGCCACTCTTCAAAGTCATTAAACGCGATGTTTAGCACGTATTCGAAGACAGACTGAAAACATAGTATTTATTGAATAAAAATGTTGTTTTGTCGACAATTTTGACACTTTCTTACGGTAATAAAGTTTTGTTTTTAAGTTTTGTTATTAATTGTGTTGTAATATTGTTTAATAGAAAATAACTGTTCAGTACTTCAAATCTCAAATTGATGACTAATTTAAATGAATTTAATTACTTTTTTAAACAGGAAATAAAAGTAGTTTTTTAAAGCATTGCCTCATCTTTTGAGTGAACAAAATGTCCTTTAAATCACTTTAAATATCAGTTGACTTTCAATAATATTTACTTCAATGAAAAGATAACTAAATATAACTTTAGAAAAGTTCTCAATTATAGTAAAAAGTTTTCCTACAGATGTGATAGCACATAAAAATAATTAAATTTTATTGATTGCTAAGCGTTTTGTCTAAAAAACAATTTATTTCTTCAGAAAAATGATTTGTTTGTTAAATATGCAGGACTTGAGGCGACACTACCTCTGATAGGAATCACTTTATATCATAAGAGATGCCGACAAAAAAATGTAATACTAATAAACAATTATGATATGAATTGTTTAAAAGATATTCAGCGCAAATACAGTTAAATATAATAAAAAATTTTATTAGTTATCACTTCTGTGAATTGTGAGGAACGAAACAAATAAAAGTTTAATGTCATTTAAATATTTAAATATTTAACAAAATTTGATTTTTCTCAATAAAATACTATTTTTAAGCGATTGACTCAACTCATAAATAACAAAAAGTTTATTATAATTATAAATAACTATATATTTAAAGCCAGTCAACAGTTTTAGGAAATTAGTTCAGAAAGTTTTCGGGGATTTCCAGTGACTTATAATTCTCGCACAGAGAACACGGATCTCAAAAATGATGCCATTATTCAATAGAAATACTTTTTCTACATATCATACAAAAGCAAATCTATTTATAACTGCCAATGAATACACACAAAACATTTTTAACGCTTTTTTAAAATAAGTCAGTGTCCTGTCCTGTTTGGCCTACAGCTAAACCTATTTTTTAATTATTTAATTTACTTTACTTTACACTAAATTATTATTTAACGCTTTAATAAATGAGTTTAAGGCTGAAAAATAATTTCAATCATTTATTAGATGTAAAGTATTATCAAATAATGTCTGGCACTCAAGGATTTAAATTCTCGGAAATGTTTTTCTATTAATCCTATTAATAGTTAATAATTTTAAGATTATTTTTTGCAATTAAATGATTTATGAATTGAGTTTATTTAAAAACAAAAATTGTTTATATTGTTCGCTATTAGTCATCGATGAAACAGATGACACACAAGGATAAGACAGAGTAAGGCTTAAGTTAAGCATTTAGTGAATGGCTTGAGTCAGCGTTAGTGTTGTCTGTAATACGTTTACGTAATACTAGTCATAAGAGTTCCTTATTTTTTAGTAACAGTTTAGTGTTTGCTATAAATCCTTTAAATAGTTTTATGTTTTACTATTTGAAAGTATAGTAAAAAACAATTAAAGCGCAAAAGTAATAATCATTTTAACGCCCACTCAATATTAAATTAATGATAAGACAAATTGCATCGAAAAATAGCTTTTCTTTTATTATTTACAATCATTACAGCATTCAATGAATAGAATATATGCTAAATATTTGTCAATATTTCTCACGTAAACCTTCTCTATCTAAAGTAGGGTTAAAAAGAAATAATTCCTATTGAATAATATGATAAGTTTTGATACTTTTTCATACTATCCGTTGTGCTCACTATTTATGATAAGAGAGTCCGTACACGAGCTTAAGGTCGCTCTGAGAGAGAGCTCATAACTACGCAAACGCATAAATTAATGAATACAATGATATCATTGTATTATTGAGCCTGTGATTGGCTAAAAATGATGTCACTTTAATTTGATTGGCTGTTAAGGAGTATTGAGTCTCATGATATGCAATATAAGTTGAAGGACTACACAATCCATGAATCAGTCAAGTCTTGAACAATAAGTTGTGAACATTAGTCACAAGTACTAAGACCTGAAGTTTACTAAACTTTTGATTCATAAGTTTGTTAAAGCGATAAAAAGTTCTTAAATATTTCATAATTAATGTAAAACAATGTTAACGACAGGGCGAAAAAGTTTATCCCTTTCTGGCGGGCGAATAATCATTGACCAGACAGTGTTTCCGTCGTATTCTCCGAGTGGTCAGAACTTCCCGTGGGAGGAAGAGGTGGATGTGATCAACACACCAGACATCGACCCGAGCTTTTTCAATGACGACCCCTTTAAGAAGATGTCCCACAATAACATGGATTACATGGAGGACAAGTTGGAGCTCATTATAGACCAACACAATTGTGTTAATGACGAAACATCTCAACACTCAAACCAACAGTCATTTGAAGACAACGTTTTCATCGATTTGTCTCAACTCATAAGTCAGACCGCAACTGAGTCATTGGTCTCACCAAACGATGTGCTCCAGAGCGCATACATGCCATCCACAGAACCAGTCCTTCACTATATGGAGACCAACAAAGCGATCGAATCGATCATCTCATCCGTCGGTATTCCTGTAATCACAACAAACAGCACATCATTAATGCCATCAATCGATTCCAACTCAAGTCATTCTCATTCACATAAAGAATCGGTGCCATCGTCTCAGTCATCACATCCGCCACAATCACTATCGCCAATGATGAGTCACTCATATACTACTCCTTCTCCTGCACTGTCATACACATCGACCACATCCTCAAGTGACTCATACTATGTTCCATCAGTAGAAGAGATGATCAATACTGACAGCAACACAATCGACAGCTTGATTGAGACCAAACCTGAATTGAGTTTTCTTCAGCCGACTGTAATCAATGACCACTTATATACACTTCCTCTCAATCCATCCACTTCTTCATCAAAGCGAAAGCGATCCACTGAAAGCACCAAAGATAACAAATATATGTCGGTTCGCAAGAAGAATAACTTGGCGTCAAAGAAGTCGCGAATCACTAAACGCGATAAACAAAAGCTAATGGAAGAACAGATAACTCGTTATGTAGAAGACAACCAGAAATGTACTGAAATGATCGCCAGAATGGAGAAAGAGATTGAGTGGTGTAAGAATTATCTCTTCAAGAAAGTGGTCTCTGCTTCTAAAAGCTAAATGACAACTAATATTTATATTTATATTTTTAAATTATTATTATGTGATATTATTTTCTGTCCAATTATTTAATAGAAAATTTTTGTCATATTTTGATTTTGATTTCCTATTTTGAAATTTTATGTGATTTACACTAATTTTATTTTCTATTTATACCTTTTTTGCATATTTGCAATACATCTTCATTTGATTTATATGATTAAATCATTTAACTGTAAATATAAAGAAGAAATTGATATATTGTTGATAAAACTTTAAATATCTATCACTGAAAGATTCATTATATGCATGAAAATAAATTTATTATAACTTATATGCAATAAAAATTGTTATAAAACTATTTATGTTTTCATTTATTTCAATTAATTGACCGCCAGTTCAAGTATTTTATCAAAGAATTCCCAACTAATAGCGTAATATGATTTAGAAGTTGTAAAACTCGTACTAAAGCTTTTATGAAACTACTAATTATCAGTATTGTTAGAATCAACAACAAGTCTGGGGTTAAAAATAATAATAGTCTAATTCTTGCGATCAAAGGTCTATTTATCGTTTAATCAAATGGTTTAATCTTTTATTTTAATTATTTATCAAATGAATTATAGCTGTAAATGAAGTTTTTGATCTTTGTTTTCACGGTTTTCATCATACCTGGACAAGGCATAGGTTTACCTAGAGTGTAGACCCCCCCTCCGCGATTTTTGAAGAAATCCTGAAATGAAACCCCCCTAAAGGTCTGGAGCTAGTCCAGGTATGGTTTTCACTATCAATATATCATTAAAATGAGGCACTTTTATCAATGTTTCTATAGTTGCCATTTCATTAACTCTTATTATGTAAATAAACTCTTCTATTGTTATTCAATGTTTTTTCTAATAATGACCTTTAATTCTTTGTCTATCAAAATAAATCATTAATTTTCTAGAATCCGAGTATAGAGACATCAAATGGACATTTTTGTATTTACGTAATGTTGCGTACGTTCAGTTCGAATAATGGGCTCAAAACTGAACCGACAAACAAAATAAATGCACTTAAAAGAGTTGTACTGTTAAAAAAATACAGTATTTCTTATAGTTATACAGGTTTACCATTGAATAACAAAAAAATTAATTTTGATTGAGTTATAGAATTCAGTAATTTGTTATTCATATAACTTATAAAATTATAATTAAACTAAAGCTTAATTTAAATAAAAATTTTGAAATTTGGCGCTTTTTTATAAATATAAACTTGAATAAGACTAATAATAACTCTCATAACTTATTTAAACAGATTTAAAACGTTTTATTCCTTAATCAGTAATTGTTTTCTATAATTTTATCTTCAAATCCGATACAAAAAGACAAGAAATGCTTATAAGTTGAGTAAACGTTTAAATTACGTTTAAATTACGTTTAACTATACTGTACGTATACGTACTTTAGCTATATATTGAATGACTATATATATACTGAATCACTAGCACAATGACTCGACAAACTCAACAAACTTAATATCATATTAAATGTGTTTATACGCCGTCTATACGTACTGGTCGTCAAACTCAAAGTCGCGCTAATAATTGTCGGTTTAATTAATAATATCTATTGAAATGTCTGAAAAATATGGTTTCGATAAAACACGATTTGTTGACCTTTCAGGCATTGATTTGAATGAATTCGAATGTGGAATATGTTTGTGTGTGGTCAACAACCCATTTGAGACTAAATGCTGTCGACACAGCTTTTGCTTTCAATGCATCACTCAATGGCTTAACAAAAGCAAAACATGTCCTTTAGATAGAAGTGTTTTAACAGATAGTGATTTGATTAAGTCATCAAAAATTGTTATTAACTTAATGTCCAAGTTTAAGATCAAATGTGATAACAAAGAAAACGGATGTCAACAAGTGGTGGAATTGGGTTCACTTCAGAACCATTTAAATGGTTGTCGTTTTAGAGCCAAAAGAATTCAACGGATTGGACAACAATTAGAGCTTTTACTGCACGCGCACAAGTGTCATACCATTTGCTCTCTACCTGTCTGTCACTCTATGAAGACTCTCCTCAAGCATATCAAGAACTGCAGATCTGGTCTGGCATTCAATTCAATCCTATTTTTATTTCAAATTAATATTAATTTTATTTTTAATTGTTTTTTAGGAAAGTCTTGTAATATCGCTCACTGTTCGAGTTCGAGACGAATCTTAAGTCATTGGAAGCATTGCAGGAATAATACGAATAATAATTGTCTCGTTTGTCGAGCTGTCAAACAAAAAGAATGGATCAAAAAGTGTTAAAACATTTTTAGACATGAATTCATTTGGATTTTGAAACCAATAATGACTTTCCATAACTTTTATAAAACACTAAATTAAGACAACTTTTAATTGTTTCCAAAGTCAACAAAAATAACTCAATTATCAAAGTTTACGAAAATATGTTTTAATTGTTGTTTACTTTATGCAAATTCAATAAATATTCAAATCATAGACTTATTATTCTTTGGATTATTTGAAATACAATAAAGCCTTTTCTCAAAACTTCTGTCAGAAAAAGTTTAGTTTTAAAAAAAAGCAAAATTGTAAACAAAATACTCTAAGTTGTGATGAAGTTGTGATGAAGTTGTGATGCAACGCATGCGTTATACATATGTCTCATTCAAAGCTCATTTTCTCTCTTTTAAGTCAACTGTTATTGCTTTGCATTCACATAAATGCCATGTTTTATGTCATACACTATTTGCAAATATTTATCAATTTTTGTTATGAATTAGACTTTTAAATAGAGTACAGATTTGAATCACAATTCAATACAATTATACATTTAATTAATAGACTATAATTGCAATAAATTTATATATTTTTTAATAATTTAAAGCAAAAGTTTTCAATTAATTTAAGTTTGGTTTTCAATATATTTTTGATTTAAATATATTTTTGGAAATTAAGTAAAAAATGTTTTTTCAATGAAAACAAGTTTTTATGATTTTTGTGAAAAATGACTGAAATGAATGAGGAATTGCTTTTAAGTAATGGCTTAATAAGTATTAACAATAACATCGTTAATGACAATGAGATGAATACGGAAGAGACGTTTGAGTGCGACTGTAAAATGGGTCCAAACGATAATCCGTGTTATAAACAGTTTGACTTCAAACAAATGATTGACCACAGAATCGATTACCAGTCTTGCGATTATTGGGACGACGACTGCTATAATCTGCTCAACGAAAGAATCATTGCTATCATGTATTTCTTGTATTTCTTCTAATTCTTGTATTTCTTTTGCTAAACATTATTAACTCATTCTCTCTTTCACTTAAAGTACTTTTCGTTTCTTTTCTAACATTTAAAGTCTAAAAATGAAAACTAGTTTTCAAAAATTGTAATTATGTTGAGATACAAAAGATTGAGAGAATATTGTTCTCAAGTGATTGTAATTTACTTGTCTTTAAGTGATTTTTAGTATTACAGGTATTTTACTGTATATCAGTCTAAAAGTATTAGAGTTTAAAAACTTTCAAACTGTTATTGAATTGTTTTGTTTTGAAAGTTAAACCAAAAATATCTATGAATTAATTGTTTTTATTTTATGGTTTAAGGTCAGTATTGATAAACACTTCTTCTCAGTCGCAGAACATGTCGCATAAGCCTCAAAAGCGAATGAAGACGAGTACTAAATTCTTATGGAAAGGCAAACCCGTCTGTAAGAAAACGTTTCTATTCGTTCACGCGATCAAAAAGCCGAAGTGGAGTTACCTTAAGAAACGGTACCTTAAGTACGGGGTAGAGCCCCGACAGCACGAAAATAAGATAAAACCCGTGAATAACAACGCTATCAATACAGAAGAGCGTAAAACTATAGTCGAATTCATAAGAGATTACGCGAAACAAAACGCACAAAACCCTAACTCTGATTCACTTCTATTACCGTCTGATAATACGGTTAAATCGATTTACCGTTTATTTAAAGATAATTTCACGGAAAGAAAGATAAGTTACGAGACATTTCGGAACGTATGGAAAAGCCATTGCTCTAACATTAAATTTCAGGCTAAAAATGATAAAACACTTGTGATTGAGTTCATTAAGAATTACGCGAAACGCTATTCGTCTCAATTGAACACTAATTCTAAAGTACAGATACTTTCGTCTGAACATAACGTCAAAATTGTTTACTTAGAATTTAAGGAGCGATACAATAGTGATATTAGTTATGATGTATTCAACCACACGTGGAAGACCTGCTGCTCTAATGTCAAGTTTGAGAACACTTCCCATTATAATAAGCGAAAGTGTAGTCATTGTGGAGTTGACGGACACACTAATCGTAAAATTGGTGACCATTTCTTGTGTCCACTCAGAGAAAGTGAAAGCGGACTCTCAGGCTTCAGAAGAAAAGCTATTCGTAAATAAGTTTCATTACTTCCTCTTTAGTTTCGATCATTTTCTTTGAGTTTAATTTCTTTTCAGATTCTTTAGTTTGGAATAAACATTAGAATTTGAATCTATTTTTATTTAAATTGACTAATTATTCAATTAATTGTTCAAAAATGTTTCTAAAAACTGATAAAAATTTTGTTTCGGTTAAAATTGTATTAATTTATGAAATTAAATAAATTTAATTAAACTGTTTAAAAGTGTTTATGTGTTATGAGTGTCTGCGCGAGAGTTTAATAAGAGTTTCAGTTAATATATTGGTTATAAAAAGTAAGTTTGAGTCACTCTTTTCACAAATTAATCATTTTTTCTCTAATTTAATAAATGATCTCAAATAAAATCAATGAAAAACTGTATTCAAAATTTAAAAATCGTTATTAATTGCAAATCACTAATAAATGTTTTGAAACTCAGGATTTGTGTGATTGACCACCGATTCAATAACTTTTTGAGGACCATTAATATCTACTGTATTCGCATTTATCATATAATTAGTATCTTTGCGTTAAAAGTGATGAAACACTCAATTATTGTTGACTTATATTCACTAATATTATACAAATTAAAGAACAATAAAAGTATGTAAACTGTACGCAAAGCACGTGTTTATCATTACTTGAATGTAAACAAAACTCAAAACTCGTTCAAAACAATGCTTAATATTTGTCACAAATGTAAGAAAAAGTTATTAACTATTAATAGATTTAAATTAAATCCACGTCTTTTGTCGATTATATTTTACGGTTCGGATGACTTCAGTTTAGTAAATCTCAAACTTCTTCATCAGAAATATATTAGTGATGAGAGTAATGATAAACTGATAACAGATTTGCATTTAGTCTCAAATTCAAAGTTCAATACAGTTTCACAGTTTGCTCAACAAAACCAATTAGTTTGTTATCAATTTCCATATGAAGTGCCGCCAAATCATTATGACATCGGAATTGTGGCCTCTTTTGGTCATCTCATACCTAAGTCTGCTATAAATGCCTGTCGTTTTGGTGATTATTTAAATCAATAAAAAAATTTTGTAGACTTTTAATTACAAGTCATATAAGTTTGACTTAACTTTTAATACACAATCATAAGCAGTCTTTTGTCACTCATAATAATCTTAACATTACTTTAGAAAAGTTTTTAATTAATTTTATAATTAATAAACAGACGATTACTTGATTTTGCAGTTATTATAAAATTTTGATTATATTTATCTACAAATTGAAAAATTGTTTACTATAGGAATGCTTAACATTCACGGCTCACTACTGCCCCGCTGGAGAGGCGCCGCACCTATTAATTATGCGATACTTAATGATGATTTGATAACTGGTATCACTCTTATGAGGATTAAGCCTAAAAAGTTAGTTAAAAGTATTTGGTTTTGTCTGACAATCAATTGACTCACTAATGATTCATAAATTGTTGATAATTGTAATTATGTTATACCCATAGGTTCGATGTGGGAGACATTGTTATGCAAACTCAATATCAAATACCACCCAGAAGTACAGCTAAACAGTTAAGATCATCCTTAGCACAAATCGGCGCTCAATTAGTAACAGTTTTCATACCAATTGCTTTTTATACTAAACTAATGTTTCATTTTTTTATTGTTTCAGTTATGGAAATGTTTATGTGATTTAGAAAATAATTTAAATAATTCAAAACCACAACCAGAAGAAGGGATCACTTATGGTATCTATTCTTTCAAATAAACTTTATATCTTTTCCAAACGAAAAGGTCTATAAATTTAATTTGATTTCAAAAGCGCCAAAATTTGACACAACTTATGGTGAAATTAACTGGTCTTCAATGACTTCATACGAAATTGATCGCAGGTTTCGCGCATTTACTGGTTATATAGATATTTATAGCCATTGGATTGACGGCACTTTTCTCAAACTTCATGACATAATTGATCCTCAATTAGTGGCAACACTTCAACTCAATAGACTGTCCAATTGTGACGAACCAGAGCCGGGTTTTGTATTTTATCACAAAAAGAGACGCATATTATGTATCAGTTGTGCTAATAATACGTGGTCTGCATTCAATGGTTTCACTCTTAAAGGTCGAAAGAGAATGACTGCTCTTCAGTTCAATAATGGATTTGTTAGTAAACATCATAAAGTAATTTTAGGCTCTCGTTAGTGAAGTTTTATAGACATTGTTAATTAATATTTCAAATTATAGTAAATTTAAATGAATTATAAATTAATTTATTGATATTTAGATTTGTAAGTAAAGCGAATCAATTCTATGTATTATATTTTTAATCCAGAATATATCCAAAAAAATTTATGCAAATAAAAATTCAATTAACTTTATAAACATTTTAAAACAATAACAGTTATTGCTTTTTGAGTAAATAAACTATTGATATGACTCGATATTGTTTAGAATTAATTAATTTGTCAATTCAATGATAAAATAATGTCAAATAAATTTTAAAATTATTGAAAACATAAAATATTTTACAAAAAATAAACTTTTGGAAGACTATAATGAATTTAGTGTCGAAAGTCTCCTCGTATACGAAGTGCCAATTGAATGTCTTTTGGCATAATTGTCACTCTTTTCGCATGAATTGCACACAGATTTGTGTCTTCAAAGAGACCCACAAGAAAGGCCTCCGCACCCTCTTGTAGAGCATCGAGTGCTGCCATTTGGTACATGACATCAGTTTTGAACTCTTGTGTAATTTCTCGAACTAATCGCTGAAAAGGCATTCTTGGGATCAGGTTTTCAGTAGACTTTTGGAATTTTCTGATTTCCCTTAAAGCCATAATTCCCGGCCTATATCTGTACTGTCCTTCAGCGTTGCGGTACATCTGTGTGTGGTAGTAATCATTGTTATAACTCGAACTTGCATTCGGTCTCTGCGAAGGTCTGTGCGATGCTATAAAAGGAGAAAATCATAGTTTTATTTCATATAAAAATCACTTTACAAAGCGATCAACAGCTCAATGACTGAACATTACATGAACTCTGGGTCTCATCTCTGTGTGACCTCTCATCACGTCTCACAGGTTCACCATTTTTGCGACTCTTTTGGCGCTCTTTAACAGGTTCGGCAGCTTTTTGCGTGCGATTAGTTTTTGTGGCCAACAATTGTTTCTGTCGGGCCTGAAGTGCGTGGTTTTGGTTCGTCATTGTCTTCTTCGCTCTTTGTTGAGGCGTTCGGGGCATACTTTGCGATAATTATCTGCAAAAAACACTCTATTTATTGAAATTAACTTCAAATAAAATTTATACGAATTTACTTTAAAACTCAATAAAAATAATAATTACAATTTTTGACTTAAAATAAAAACTAAAAATAAACGACTCTTCAAAGTAAAGCACATTTGGAGAGCATTTGTAAAGCAAGTGATTGATAGCCAGTGGCTAAAGAAGTCCAGAGTATTAAAGGATTTATGGCTTTATAACTGACCCTAAACAACGACCTCAACAACTGTTACACTCAACACAAGTTTCAAATAAAATAATAAATAAATTTATTTGCTTTTAAACTATATATTTATCGATTACTTACATGTTTGGTATCAGTAATTAAATGAAAGTATATTTGATTTAAATGTCGACCAATTTTTGGTAATAATTAATTTACTATCAATTCAATTAATGTAAATGTTTTCTCAGATGTATTGAAATGTTTTTACCGCTTATTAAAAGTGATGAGAATTTGCAATCACTTGTACATCAATTATGTAATTCAAAAAAGGAATGTTTATGATTCAGGTCATACATCCCTTTGGACACTACGTTAAAAATAGCTTTATATGACATGATTGGGGTCTAAAATAACTCATTTTTGTGTTATATAATTAATGTATAATTCATTATAGTATTTAAAGCGCCTTTAGTTAAAGGGCTGTCGCGCATGACATTTAGCTTATAAATAAAAAAACGTGAGAATAGTTTTATGGGTTTTATGAGTTGTATACCCTTTCACTTCTGTGGACAAACTTTACACCAATTATTGAATTTTCATTTAATCTTTAGTTTAATTAAACAAATATGAAACTGTGTTTAGTTTATAACAATATTTATATTCAATACTGACTGTACTCCTAATGTTTAGATTATATGAAGAAAAGTAAATAAAACTATAAAAATATAAAACTTTGATCTCATGTTTCTCGATATCAGCTGTGAAGCAAAAGCAAAAGCAAATAAATGAGTGACTCATTAGTGATGAAGGTTATGAGTTAGCCATACAAACAATTAGCACTTTATCACAGATTACGGTAAATGCAAAAGTTAGTGGTCTATCAAAGTTTGAAAAACTAAGAAAATCAATATTCTGTTCAAATACAGAAATATTATGACAGAATCACAACTACATAATCATTAATGAAAAAGAAATATAGATTTTTACCTCTATTTTGAACTTTAGAAAGTATTTTCTGGTATTATATCAAATACTATAACATAAACATAACATAAACTGTATCTTTACTTCACCTCTAATGTAATCACTTAATCATAAAGTGTTTTAAATAATCGTTTCATTTATTATAAGTTTTGTTTTTGAATCGCAAACATGTTTCTAACTTTAACTTTCAGTAAAAGTTTTAATAGAAAAATATTTTATTTAATTGCTAACAGACTTGTAATGTACATAAAGTAATACAAAGCGATAGTTGTGGCCTATAATTGATATTAACATATTTGATGTCTGAAAGGTATACAAAATAAGTAGATTTTAATTTAACTTTGGTATCAAAAATACAGTTTGGTTTAGGTCTCAAACAATTCGTATAAACCATAGAAAAAAGTTTAAAAGATTTACAAATCCTTTGATTACAGATTAAATACAATGAATTGAATATTTTAAATGATATAAAAGTAAACTTTCATTTAAATCTTAATATTATACAAAAAGTTTGAAATTATGTTTATTTAAAATGAAAATATCTTAAACTTATTGACAATCGATTTCAAAGTCTTCCTAACACAAGTGTTGGCCTGAAATTTTAAAAATACATAAAATAAAGTTATAATTAAATAAAAAACGATTTAAACGTAAAGGAACTCACATTTCTTGACTCCAACTGTTCCTTAAGTTTTCTGTTGTCAAACGATAACTCTTTTATTTTATTTGAAAGGTTTAAGCCATAGATCTATGAAACAGACGAAGAGAATCAGCATTTATTAGAATATAATTAATATTAAATAGAAATTAAGTTTTAAAACTCACATCACTTTCTATTAACTGTTTTCGCAAGAGATCTATCTTTTTGTTTAGTCTTCTAATAGACTTCACGTTTTCATCCATTATATATCTGTTCGTATTCTTCAAGTCTTCAATTTTAGTTTCATTTATAATAAGCTTTGACTTCAAAGCGTTGACACAGTTGTGTTCATCTCTTTTACCCATTTTTAGTCCACAATCATTACAGATATTATAATCACATTCTTCTAAATGTTTTGAAAGTGATCCCAAACTAATGATTTCTTGACATCCAATGTCATAAAAATCACATTTAATTTTGAGATTTGATAACATATTCATAATAATAAGCGAAGGATTTATCAAATCATTAGCTCTAAGAATCTGTCTATCGTTAGGACACAATTCGTTTCTATTAATCCAAGTTATGATACATTCCTTACAATATGTTTTTCGACAGCATTTGGTCTCAATTGGATTATAGAAAATGCCTAAACATATACCACAAGTAAATTCTTGAGATTGTGATTGACTTAAGCCAACAAATCTTGAGTCATCGAATCCTATCATAGCTTAAAATTTTAATCTTATTTATCGTCAAACAAATGGAAACGTTTAGTCAATGCTCTCGTGAGTCGATGAATAATGCAGTTAAGGCTAAAACTGATGCAATAAATGCTTGAAATCGGACCCAAACGGACCTTTGCTCTCTTTATTTGTTTATTCTGTTGCCAAATACATAAGCATTTCATTAAAAACCCATTTTTATGTGTAAGTCATAAAAAGTTTTCAGGGCTTAAGTTCTTTTGAATTACAATATTATTCTAAATAAATATGAATTTGATTGAGATTTGTTTTGTATATCTAATCAATATCTAGTTATTTATCAAAGAAATAAGGATTTTTCATCATTTTGTGCTCAATTTTAATCTAACTTTAATAACCACTGAAAATAGTGGTGTCGTAAGCATTAAAGTTAACTTTAGAAGTCTGGAGCCTTTGCACTAATGGTGCGCATCGAATCAGTTTCTTGAGCCCGAGTCTCGACTGAACTATAGTTTAATTATCTGAGACTTTAATAATTATAGACTATATTATATACTCGTATAACAATTTATTTAATATAATAATTAAAATACTAAAACTTAGGCTCATATAATAATTTTGATACGATTCTAAAACTAAAATATTTTTGTGTAGTCTCGAAATTCGAGCCTTGCTATGAATCCCTGACTCAGTTCCAAAAAGCGCGTTATCACTAACTCATACCTATTCTATGACTCATGAGTCATAACTTGAAGTGAGAGACGTTTCCAGTAACCAAAGTCTGCACAACTTTTTATATTACAAGTGGAGTAACTGTATAAACATTAATATTACCGCAATATAAGCAGAGCATTGATAACCTTCAGCTATACTTATATTCAAATTACATATTATTTGTATTTATAATATTTTCAAACTTAACAATTGAGTCAAAATAGTCATAAACTCTAAATGAATGACAAATAACAGCAAATACATCGCTTTTTTCAATTATTTTTAAACTCAATAACTTTGCGAACAAAATATTAATTTTTATTTATTTATTTGATTAAACTTTCAAAAAGTTTCAAACATTTCATTGAAATAAAGATCGAATTTAAAAATACGATTCAATTAACTATTCGCGCATGACTTCAATAGAGCTGTTAATTATGTAATATTAGTAACTCTTTGCACATGATTTTTATGGGTTTTATGATTATTATAATAGTTATGATCAGTGTTTTTGATAAGGTTGCTTTGGGGGGAGGTATATATCTGCCTATTATTTTATGGCAAAATAGACAAAATTACAAATCATTTTTTTCTAATAAAGTTAACATTTTAATAAAGTTTTTCAAAAAATAAGAAAATTTAATAAAAAATAAACACTAATTTTTTAAGAATAACAATTTATATGCATATTATTTATAAAAATATAAGCTTAAATTAAAAAATTACAATCAATCATCTAAATCAAATGAAGGCTGTGTGCATTAAATATTTTGTCTTATTTACATAACACGGCATTGTTATTCTTAAAAAATTATTGTTTATTAAATTATCTTATTTTTTGAAAAATTTGATTAATATATGAATCTTTGATTTGCAAGATTAGCCTTCGCTCAAATCAAAAATACTAAAAAGTGTTAACTCAAATACTTAAAGCCTTATGATTGAGTTAATAAAGACATATATTTGAACTGATTTTTATAAGAACGATGAATAAGATATCATTTTGTATGTGCTCATAAGTCTCTCTTATAGAAATGGGTTCATTTGTTATCAATTGACACAAGTTCTGAACTCAAATCATTGATTTTACGAAATTTCTTATATTTATTATGAATGAGATATGAAAACAAGAAAAGCAATAACTTTGTGAAAAACATGATTTGAGAAAGTAATCAATTTTAATTAAAATTGAGACTGTAATAGTTTAAAAAGTTTAGTTATATATATTTTTGAATGAGATATAAGTTCAAAAAAGTTAAAAATGTTGACTAAACTTTAAACTTAAACAAATTGTTATTCAGTTAACACTTTTTAGTATTTCTGTTTTGAGCGAAAGGATAGTCTTGCACTCAAAGATTGACATTAAATTTATTGAAAAAAAATCATTTTCTATTTTGTCTATTTTGCCATAAAATAATAGGAAAATATATACCTGCCCTCAAAGCAAGGTTTGGTTCAGTTTGCCGACAATGGGTTTGCCGACAACACATGCGGCAAAATTTTCATTTTTCTTGTTAAATAAGA
>JAUJYT010000207.1:0-24864 GCA_033996565.1 Nanhermannia nana
AATATAAAGTTATGTTTAAATTGATTTAAATAATGTGAAAAGCAAAAGCTCATGATTTACCTCATAATAATGTTATTTAGTATTGTAATACCAAATCGCAACCACACAAATAGAGCATAAATTAATTGAATTCCAGAGTAATAAATAACGAAATTTGGGATCCAAATCGCCTGAAAAATTAAATTACTGTTATTTTAATTGAATGCGTAAGAATCAAAAACTGAAAGAACACGAGAATTGTCGGTTCGTTTGGAAGAATTACAAGAATACCGACACAAACTTCCGATATTGTTGAAAATCTGTATATATTTTTCCGTATATTTATAACTTATAAATAGGTAAGTTCACAAATATGGAAAGGATTTTGTCAGATAGAAGTAGTTCTAGAACTACAGTATATCCGTATGAAGACATCAAAATCCAATAACGGGGTGTAATATAAAATCGGGAATTTATTCATTTTGTAATTGCTAGAGTATAATAATAGATAAATACATGAAACTTCTCATATAAAAACAACATTATATATCTAATTAATTGGTATTAATGAGAGACAGCTAAATGTCCATCTTCTGCACATTTCCGGTTCCGTTTTTGAGACACAAACCAATTATATTTTTGAGTTCTTTAGTGTTTTACTCTTTGCAACTATTCTTGTTAACGACAAAGATATCCAAAAAATTGTTTCTCGTGGCCGGCATTGCGGGACATTTGTTGGATTGGAATATTTGTAAATTAAAATAAATAATAGAAAAGCCCATAGAAAGTAATGGTAATCAAATGGTAATCAAATTATCACTTTCTGTTAAACACTATTTTTCTGGTTTTCATCACATTTTCGTCAAATTTGTTGTCATATTTCTTAATATATCTCTTCTTTAACAAATATGTGACCATTTTTAGAGCTCATTTAGTGTGCAATTATACTTTCGGGCAATGTTTGACAGTAAAATGTTTAGCCTTTTCAATGCGTTTTATATAAAATGTCAAACTTTTGACTGACTTTACTGTCAAACAAATGACTTTAGTTTATGTCATAATTGACACAAAAATAATTGTAAACAAATACAAATCATATCGATTATAGCCTAATATGTGACCTTCAAAATGACATATCATTCAATCAAAAATATTTATTCTGAGTTACATTTTTAATGCTATAAACTTAGTCCGAATTTAATATTACACCCCGTTAGTAATTCACTAGACTTCAGACTCTAAAGCAGTAATAGACAGGCTCGGGTCGGCTCAAGGCTCAGCGTTTTAGTCAAACAGGCTAATAATGACTAACTCTCAATATTCAACTGTAAAAGTTTTGAAAGTTTAAGTTTTCATATTATTTGATGATATACTTAATGAACACTATAAACTGTTGTATGAATATTGACATCATTTGACTCGAGCTTTTGCATATACTCAAAAAGATGCAAACCATGCAAACCATAATTATTGCGCATTTATATAACTTCAACACAAAGTGAGTAAACACTCCTCTAAAAACAGATTACTATTCAACTATAAAATTGATGAATACTAGCGCTAACATTAGCTCATAGAGTGGTTGTCTTATACGGATTGTGAAGTCTTATGAAGTCTTTCCACGTCTTCATATGGATTTATCTCTTGAACTACTTCTGTGACAAAAATAGCTGCTATTTATGATCTATACATCTATAAGACTTTCATCAAATGCTTCTCAATGTTCATGTTTTGTTTCAAACAATAAGTTGGAAAACATTTGAATACAAAATATGTAAATATAATTTCAATTCTCACTTTTCTTAAGGTTATCTCAAAAATAATCTAATTTAATATCTTTTAATACCGTCTGTCGACTAGACTTTGCTTTAATAATGAATTTGAGATTTCCTTAAGTCCTAAACTTATTCTTTATCTAAACATTTGTCATATTTGTCATATTCACTAAAAATATATTATTTTAGGTTAAAGTAAATGAAAGCAAATATATCTATATTGTGGTCAATTATCAATACCTAATCGATACCAATAAATGAGTAATGCGTGCGAACACGTGAACGAAAATATGACCAAAATTGTTATCAAATTAATTGCATTGAATTTAATGGTAATCAGAGTTATGATTGCGATCAATAACAAGAGTCCACACAAAAACACTAACGATAAGCTTATTATTCGGTCCTTTATTAGACATAAAAGTAATCATTATTATAAATTAATTCAAAAATAAAATTTATATAATTTAAGTCAAATCAAATTAACCCTATTTGTCGATCGATCGCCAAAAAGAGGTCTGTTTTCAGTCAATGAACTATTGCTTCGATTGTTTCCGACCAATGGTTCGCTTTCATTCACATTCATTGCCATTCATTACAATATTTTATTTATTTATTTATGTTTATTATCAAAATTCTAATTATATTATTACTTATTATTTAATTAAACAAATAATTAAATCAATTAAATCACAAAATGATTAAACTTAATGTTAAAGATATTTATTTATTAATATTATTTGACATAAATGTGAGTCAAAAATCATATGTTTTCTGTTTAAATGAATTAAAGAGGCGTTCACTCTATTGATTGGCGTTTCAGTGGTTTCAGTGGTTTGAGAGTCACGTCATTTGTGATCTTAAACTAATGTCAAACGCAATACTTATGAATGAGAAGTGACTCAAACTCATTGATTGGATAATTATTATTATAATTATTGTTTTTATTGCTATACAAATGTCTCAAAGTTTATGTCAATATTTTTAATATTAGTTTAATTTAAATATAATTTACAATCAAATGAGTTAAATGTGAATAAAATAGTGAATAATTTGCTGTTAATTATTATGAATTATTGTGAATGAAATATAAACGTAATTTTGATTTGATTTACAAATATTTGATTATAAGATGACATCAAATAATATGACAATCAATTCAAACGATTCACTTATTTATAACAATTATAACAATTATAATAACATAACAAACAGCTCGACACTAACCAATGGTTCCAACCATTTCTGTAAACGGATTCTTTACGAAGAAATCGCTAATTCCAGGTATAAGTCATTCGTTTTTGTTTTTTCATTCAATTTGTATTAAACATATTTTCTATCATTTTATTCATTTTAATCTTCAATTTACAGCAATTTATTGTAAATTATATACAGTTTAAAGAAATCGTTTAAATCACTGATAAGTCAATTGATTTAATAATTAATCTAAAGTTTTGACGCATAATAGTATTGATAGAGTAAATGCAGTGAATGCTTATTATACGATATAATCTCAAAATCAATAACTATAGCAATTGAATGTCATTCTGTGAGTTACTAAAAAAATTTTCTACTCTTTAGACTCCGAATATGGGATGGAATCATATTTCTGCCAAATGTATTGTTTTTACTCTTTTTATTATACCGTTTTAAGTCAACAAAACTTAAGTTAAGACAAACTACTTCTCCAATATTCGCCACATTCTATCTGTTGGTCTGTATAAATGTGGGCACGAGTTTGATCCGTTGCATAATATCAATGCTGGTGAACGTGACTTCTCCTGCCGGAGATATTACTGACAAAGTATTTATAATTTTAATTATTCCAAAAAGTAATAAATTGACTGAACAAACAATTTGAATGCTTGTAAATGTCAGGTCTTTTGGGTTGTCGTTCGCTTTTTTCTGTTATCGACTGAAACTTCAGTTTTGGTGTTTGGTCTGGCGTTTGGACATCTGGACAGTCAGACATCAATACGACGTGTATTACTGGTGACCTCCTTTATATCACTGGCATATAGTATATGTCAGGGATGTCTCGAGATTATAGCGCCTGACGAGTCATTCCATATAATCCAAAGAGATTACTATCTCTTCAGTCACGGAGGAATGATATTCTGGTTCTGCACTTGTCTTCTCTTTTCTGTTATTTATTTTATAGTATTTATACTTCCGTGGACTCCATGCAGACAACGGATACCATTACCGAGTATAAGAGCTTTTATTAAATTACTTATTGTATATATTATATAATATAATATATACGGTATATACATATACTGTATTTGCATACAATACATACAATTAATTACTAAAAATAAATGACTAATTGGTGTGATATTTGATATATTAAACTTATAAATAATGTATTTGTTGTTTTCATTTACAGCTAAACAATCGTTTTACTTGTACTCGTTTTTGCTCTCGTTATTAAACTTAATTCAAGCGATAGGAAGTGGTCTGTTCTTCAGTCAGCGAATAGAAGGTCTTTGTATTGTCGATATTACGAGTTACATATACTTTACTGGCTTTACACCACTGGTTTACTGGACATTTTTGGCCGGATTTTTCTCTTCTACTCAATCAGTGATTATGTTCTCATATAAGCCTCAAGTGGACGACGGCGTCGACGAGACGGTAGATGAGAACTGTTCCCAAAGTCAATTACCGCACCAATTGTCATGTTCTTCATTGAAAACTGACGGAGATTTTGTATTTCAACGAAATAATGCATTGTATGAAAGCACTCAGTTTGCAACCAGTGCATCGTTCTCTCCCGACAGCATCACATCAAATCACAGTATAAACTAATCAAATAATATGTACAGAATTGCAATTGTTCTATAAGTCTAGATATGTGTAAAATTGTAATAACATTTTCAATAAAATGACAGTTAATATTATAAATATCTGTATTTATGTTAAAACTGGATTAAAAAATGAATTAAATTTGTATTTCTTTAATAGTAACTTAAAATGTGTTAATAAGACAATGTTTCTGTAAAATATGGAAGAACTAGTAAAATGACCAGAAAGAGAGCTATCAGATGATCAATAAATTACAGGTCAATTGGCAGACAATTGTACTAAAATATGAAAGCATAAGGAATGCCAATTGTTTATCATTTATTTGTTGACTGAGTTTTATTAGCGTTAGTTTTTGATAGTTTTGGGCTATAATTAAAACCTGAACCAAATTGAAAGCAACTGTTGGCTGTTGTTGGAGATAACTGTGGTATTGACTGATTGTTTACAGAAGCGATAGAGTGCGGATGCGCTCCACTTTTGAAATTAAATACATTAGTCGGTGAAAAAGGTGTAGGAGATGATGAACTGTTGAGACATAGAAGTTGTTGCGGTAATGCGTTGTTAACAGTTGTGAAACTGGTCGACCGTTTCATAGTTGCCGGCGATGCCATTGCCGGTAACGGCGATGTGGCGCGCCTTTTGTCCTGTTCTTCTTTAATTTGATTTAAGGTTATCTTGTGTTCAGTGTGTATCGGACTAATGGAAGCCTTGTTTTTGCCCTTTTGGCTGATGTCTTGAACTAATTTTATTAATAACTCATCGTTTAAAGATTTATTATTTTTAGCGACCCCTGAATTCTGCTTCAAAGGAGAGGTCGGAGAAGATTCACTTTTTCTTTGATGTGATAATTCTTGTGCAATACTCAGTGTTTGAGGTCTTTCGAAATGCAAACTTTCGTTCAAATTAAGAGATATACTATTACTTAAATTTTGCTTTTGAAGGTAGAAATTCAATTCCTGAATATGCCTTTGTTCGAGTTCTCTTTTCTCCCTTTCGTGCCTGTGTTTCAAATTTAAAAATAATCATTAACTAAAAACCGGTAGTATTGTAAAAAAGATTCTAAAGCCCATACCTTTCTAATATGCTATTCAATTTGGGATCAATTCTCGAGTTTGTCATTGAATCACATCTCTGATTACACTAAATAATAATAAACAAAATTAAATATTTAAATATTTGTTAAACTAAAACTATAAGCAAAATGTAGTACCAAATGATGATCGAGTAGAGTCACATCATTATGACTACAGCTTCGATTCAATTGTTGTGATGGAGAAAATTGAAGATCATTTGCTGTGGGTGTTGAATAAGTTGTTTTCAAGAGATCATCGTTAAGCTTATATTCACTTATTAACTGTTGCATTGCTTTTTGCTGCAGTATTTGCCGCTCATTTGGCGAAAGTTTTGAGAGTTCAAGTGATGGCTCGTTAAGTATAGTATTGACTCCAATATCACAAAATGAAATCTGATCTGTTTGTGTTTTGACGTCTTTAACTCTGATCAATATCTTATGTATTGAAGAACGCCTGCTGTGAATGTCAGCCAAATTAGGATCAGACGAATTGTTATAACAACAGGAATGGTGTCCTATTGATAGAGAGACGCCATGCATGAGCTTCGCCAGCGCCAGCTCTAAACCTTCTGCATTCAAGTCCAGAGCAGACGCATATTTTCTCATTCCATAGGGATATGTGTGATAACTGCTGTCAGCACCAGAATTAGTTGTCTCTGGACTTGTATCAGAATTATTATTATAGTTATCATTTGAGCAATCGTTGTGTGGCATCGATGACAATGCTATGTGTTCCTGATCGAGACCACTGCTCGCACTTTCATAAGAACTTAATGAGATCGCACTTCCCATTGCACTAGAGTTGTTTACATTTTCTATATATTTGCTGATGTGATGTAAATTCAATGGAACGTTATGTGATTCTAATTCACTCTATTTAACAAATCCATAACATAAATACATAAATGGATTAATCTTTTAGTTTAATGTGAACTTAAGTTTAAGCATTCAAAGCATACCTGTGTTGGCGAAGTTTGAGACGAACTGTCACGCATTGAATGACAATTAGCGTCCATGAAATCGGGTGGGGCTGACTCTGTTGAAGATTCTCTACTAATTATATGACTATTCTTTGAACCTAATTCTGGAGTTGAACTAATGCTATCAATTTGAGTCTTTTGTGAAGACTGTTCTATATCTAATTTACATATATTACTATCCGTTTTAGAGTCATCTGATTTATTACTATCTGCTGTCGAATCGCGAACAGGCGTTACACTAAATCGCGAAAGTTTTCTTACAGGAATCGCTTCCTCTGAATTTGATTGTAGTGTAAGTGATTGCTCTCTTTCTTTAATTTCATCATTTGTTTGACTTATTGATAACAGATTATTGACTGGAGTCTGAATATTGCTTTGATTGGGAGTCTGAGTCTCACAAATGGAATGTGGTGTCGCTTCCCTCTGACTGCTAGCAGTTGGAGAAGTAATACTTGTATTGCTTGTATTGATTGTAATAACGATTCCTTCGTCATTATTAAACAAGTCATTACTACTTCTTCCTTCAAACTCATGTTCGCCTGAATGAAGTGGCACTTCATTGGCATTCATATTAGCACAAGTTGTAGTGGTGGTGGTATGTGCATGAGTTGCAGTATTTGTGATTGTCTGAGCAGGAGTTACAGTTCCAGAAGAGGTCGGCGCAAATATTTCTTTAAGATTTGCCTCTAAATTAGCTTTAAGATTGTGTGAAGAACTACTGGTATGTATTTTTTCTAATTCTTGCTTCAAATCTTCGATATTACTCTTGACATTAGTTGGCTTAACAGTGGTCACAGGCAAAGAAGAGGTCGCAGTTACCGGTTGTTTAGAGGCAGAGATTGTATTGAGTGTCTGCGTTTGGGTCAACGTTTGTGGTGCTTGAGTCTGGCTTTGATTGGGCTGTTGTGGCATTGCTTGTACATTAACCTGAAGTGTGAAAAATGTAATTCTATTTATTATGCATTTAAATGTATAAAAAGCACACAAAACAAGATTACACAAAAATTGCAAAAACTAAGCAGAAGTGATAAAAACTGATCGAACAGGTAGTGAATTGAGGAGACTATACCTCATTATGCTGTACATTAACTTCAGATAATTCAGACTGAGTTACAGACGCATTGCACATAACAGGAGCACAACTTATAGGGTTCTGCGATAGAGTAGCGAAGCCTGAGTCAGAAGGCATTGAAAGTACAGCTACCGTCTGGCCAGAAGTGCTAGTTTGACATGTGGGCGATCCTGTTGTCAAACCAGTGGCCATTTGGTTCATCTGTGCCGGAGTTAATGACGAACTCATCTGACTTTGTTGTAACTGTTGCTGAGTTGCAGTTTGTGTTTGCAATTTTGAACTACATATTTGAGAACTTTGTTGACTAATTGTGTTGTCGTTTGCTTGCGATGTGTTTATAGTAGGTATCAATTGATTAGTTGGCAATTGTTGTGTTGTTGTTGTTATGCATTGGCTTTGAGTTGATTGCGTCCCCGTTTGCGCTACATTTGAAGCAGTATTTTGGGAAAGAGGCGTAGATTTAACACTTATTTCAGAATTAATTTCATTGCTATCAGATGAAGAACTAGTCAATAAAGACTGTGAAGGAATCGCTGAACTGGAATGCTGTTAAAAAAATAGAGATTAGATAACAAAATTATACAATAAAAGCCTTTAAAATGATAATAAAACATATTATAAAACATATTACATAAACATTAAATTATCTAAAATAAGAAATTGAACTCTAGTTCAGTGAGAAATATATCTTAGTGTGAAATAATGATCAAAATTATACTCTTTTCAAGGCTTAGATGCGATAAATTAGAAATTATGACAATTAATGACTGATAAACGATAACTAAAGTACGATTCTATTAAGTTTTATTACTTTGAAGACTTTCTAACAATTGATAATTAATAAATTTCTAATTATTTAAATGGAGAATAACGTAAATATAGAGTGATTCTTACTTCTTGTTGTGAATTAGGGTTATTTGTCTGACTAGAAGGTAAAATTGGGTCCACAGTCAAAGTTTGTTTAGAAGGTTGAGTTTGCTGTCCAGCAGTTTGAGTATAATTTTGAAGTTGAGAAGTCGTTTGAGCGATTTGGAGGCTTGAAGTTTGTTCAACTCCGGGCACAATTGTGTTTTCTGGCGACCCGTCTGATCAAATAAAGTGCGAGCAAATTAAAATCTGGCATTCAATTTAAATAATCTTATTATAGAATTTCTAAATGAAGGTCAGTTGGAGTTGCGTTGAAACAGAATAATGAAAACAAAATTATGATAAAACAGGAGTCAAGTATTTCGTCGCCAACATTAAGTGGTTATCGTCTAACGTAAAGCCTCTTTTACGTAATTATATGAAGCTTTAGCTTCTTTTAGATTATTTGAAAGCAATAGAAAAAATTATGTCACGAGAATTCTTGATAAACAAAAGTCTATTTAATAGATTTGTCGTCATTTCAAATATTATTCGTCACTTATTTATTTGATTTGATTGACTTTTATTTGATAAAAGATACGACAAGGCGTTAAATGTCAAAAAACACATTTACGTAATTTTCTAATTCTCACTGTTTTCCACTTCAATTTTTAGTAATTTGAGTGCATTTATAAATTAGTAACAAAAATAGCAATTTTACTGTTTTTGAATGATTATAAATTATAGATAACATAATTCGCAAGCAATAAAAGAGCTCATTTCAAATTTAAGTTAAGCCGATGAGTGCTTATGAATTTGATAGAAAGCAATTACACGATCAGAAAAAATAACGATAAGATAAAATGTAAGCAAAAAAATGTTACAAAGTTAGTGCTAAAAAGTATGTCTCTTTCATCTAATAGTAACTGAGTCGTGTGCTAAAAAAGTACGCGAATATGAAAAGGTTTGCCAACTTCTGGTTCATTAATTTAAACTAAACCTGAGCCAAACCGCTTCACTGCTCGAGTTTATTATATTGCTATAAAAATGCTTATCGGATAGAAAAGGGAATACAGTATAGAGAAGTGGAACAAACACTACATTAAGAGTAAGGGAAACCCTATGCTGTTTAGTTGCAGCAATAGGTTAGCGATGAGAACATACCTCCGGCAGTAACAGAATCCTCCATCAAATTCAAAGTAATGATTTCTGTGTGTTTATACTGCTGTTGCTGTTTCTGTAAGAGTTCAATTTGAGGAGAGTTAGCAACAGAATTATTTTGTTGGTTTTGGAGTTGATGTTGTTGTTGTAATATATAGTGCTGCCTGTCTTTTAATAGCAATGATATTTGATTCCTAATTAATAGTGAGACAATGCGAACGTCCTCTTCACTGCTTAAATAGCCGGTTTCAACCTTTGGGATAAGATATAATGCATATAATAATAAATAAATAGCTAATCATTTATAAAACAAGGCTATCATTATGATAAGTCATTTATAATGATATAAAGCCTAATAAACCTAATGAGAGAGAGAGACTCACTAAAGCCTTGGCCACATCATCAACAGAGTCCTTGTCTATGTCAAAATCGAACTGTAAGGCTTCGTTTTCTTTATGCTTGTCTTTCCTCTTTTTAGGGTCAGTCACACGTAGCCTAAGCTCTACTTTGGAATCACAGTTGGACACACTCTGTTCCTTATTGCATAATTCGATCTTAAAACCAGTGTCTTCTTCGAAAAAGTCTGTTTTTAATAGATCTTTAACAGTAGGTCTCTCTTCTTTTTTAACTTTTATACACAACTCTATTATGTGTTTCACTTCAGGCGTTTCAACTTTGGAGAAACTAACGGGTGGTGTACCGGTGGACACCTTCTTATATATTTGTGCGGGTCCTGAACACTCTGAGTAGGGGTACTCTCCTGTGGCCATTTCAAGCAAACACATGCCAAATGCATAGACATCGACCGACTCGTCATAGTGCTCGTCATACATTTCCGGTGCCATGAATTCAGGCGTTCCGATCACACTCTTGGCGAACGAGCGGTTCTTCAGAGTCGCTAAACCTAAATCACCGATTTTTACAGAGCCTGTCGTTCCGGTAATAAATATATTGTCGCACTTCAAGTCGCGATGAATTATTGGTGGAGTTCTTGAATGCAAAAAGTTTAGTCCTTTCAATATTTGTCGGCACCAAGACTTCAATACTTTTAAGTTGATTTTCTTAAAACGCCTCAAATATCTGTTTATTCAAGTTTTGAAAAATTAATTAAACTTTAAGAATGTTCTATAAATTATTCAAATATTTTTTAGTAATTTAAGTTTTAATGCTTATAACCTTGTTTTCGGTGCTTTTAAATTAATTGTTAACAAATTTAAGGGTTTTCTAATTCAAGTCAAATTCAAGTCATGAAAAGTAATTATAGGAAATGATATTAAATAATAATATAATAATATTAACTTTTTAAAGGGCTCATTAAAATGCGTTGAACATCGCGTCTAAACTTTTAGGTCAGGTTATTGTATGAAAATGAGTGTTTTGGGATGTAATCCCTGACCGACAAAACTCAGACGTAATCCAATATTTTTTCTGACTATTATTAAATATTATAATTTATAAATGTTTTAAACAGCTTTTATAACAAATGGCTATAAACTCAACTCTTATGCAAATCATTAAATCAAAACATTATTAGCAAAAGCGAAACCTATTTAATTAAATATTCTCTAACTTTAAATATTCTCTAAATTTTTAATAAAAAATTTGACATTAATTATCTCAAAATATAAGTTTTCTTCTAAGTTCGTTTCCTTCAACAATTATATAACTTTTATTTAATTAAAATTTCTGTTTTTAAGCCAAAAATATATTAGAAATAATTAGTCTTTAGGATTCGCAAAAATATTTAGCAATTTCAGTGACAGAAACTTGAGTATAGATGTGAAAAACAAAAGATGAGTTGATATGTTAAAAGTTTCGGATACTCTACAATGTCTACAATGTATTAAATTAAAAGGTTTTGTTTGAATGATTATTATTTGGATTACACAATTGCTCCACTATTTTTAGTTAGTTTGGCAATCAAACAAAATTATATTTTTAAAACGTTGTTTCGATCGGACTTTGAAAACAGACTTTAAATCTATTAAATAAAAATAATTTCAACATATTTTGGTGTTTATTAATAAAAAATTGCATAATAAATTATTCAGTAAATACGATATAAATAACTGATAGGAAACAGATTGAAACTGCAAAAATTATTGACCGGGAAGTAACTGTTTATTATGACGAAGAACTGATTGTTATTACTCTACGAGGAAATAAAAGCAAATATAGTGTATTAATAATAATTAAAGATTATAATCAAATTGGAATATCATATACTGTATTATGTTTTATGAGTAACAAATTGCTAACTAAAATTGAAATCTAGTTTTGAAACGCTTCCAATTGTTGCAAATAAATATAGTTTATAAGTCATACTAATTTAGCTGTAATAACATGTTTTATGAATAAATGTCAATACCTTTTGAAACTTTTCCTACAAATAGTTTATTATACTATGAGAGAGAAAACATTATATTGAGCTAAAAAGTGGAAAAATTTAAGAACAATTTGAGTGATAAATCATTGGAAAACTTGAGAGAATTCTATAAAATAACTATAAAAGTGATCGCGATATGACATTAACGATAAGACAAACCTGAGTTTTGAAGATAAAATATAACTTAATCAGTAATATAAAAAAAAAGTAAAGCATTAGAAAATAATTACAGCATTAAATGCATTAAGAGATTATTAAGTAAGATGTCGTAATGCGCATTGCGAAATGTGCAAGTTCAACTTCAAGTTGAAGTGCATGACGACTTCAAGTCTTTAAGCAAATTGTTTTTAATTGTTAAAAAAGCGACTTTTGTTTGACATACGTTTTAAGTGTTCCGGAGGTCATCAATTCAGTGATGAGAACTAAATATTTGCGTTTGGGTGTATTCACTTCCCAATAGTCATAAAAGCGAACGATATTGGAATGTTGTAACCCTTTCAACATCTCAACCTCTTCACGAAAACGCTTTCTTTCATCTCTGTTTAGTCTTTCCTAAAGTTAGGGGTTAAGGAATTGTAGAGAAGGAAATGTTAATCATAATAAAAAGACTATTTATCAAAAATGTATGTAATGTGAAGTGAAACGTTTTAAAGTACAAATCCAGACAGTGATTCATTGACTGCTCCCAATAGTGTTTCAAAGGATGAGATCAACAGAAAAAAGGAAATTATGCTTAAAAAAAATTGGTCGTTAATCAATGCGAACATTGACTTTCAGACGTGTAGTTTTCAAGAGAGAAACAGAGGGATAAACAAAACTTGTTCTTAGCCAAACTCAAGGACATTGGCTTCTAATTTGATTGGCATTAAGAGCAGGTCAAAGACGAGCGAAGGGAAAAACCCTTAAACAATGCATACAATACATGTACTGTATATCAGCGGTCATCACCTCAATGGGGTCAAGAGCTGACCACTGGTCATATGACTTATTTAATAATTGTATAACTTTTGTATTAATTGTAAACAATAAATAGATAACACATTTGAATGCTATGAATGAGACGGTAAGGCTGTAAGGACTGAACCAAACTGATGGACTATTAAATAATGAGAACAAATGACTGACATATAGAGAACTGCCAAACAAATAGAGATAAATAGATAAGTCGTTTATATAAAGATAAGAATATGGAAAATAAAGTGAATTAATGACAAAATGCATAATATGAAGCATAGCTGCCATACCTGTAACTCACACCAGGCGACTGCCACCCCATCCCTAGAGTCCAGTCCTTTGTACACAGTTTTGAAACTTCCTCTTCCGATCTCTTCCTCGAACTTAAGAAACCGGCCGTCGGGTGAAGAGTCTCTGGCGGTCTCTTCTTCTTCTTCCTCCTCTTCATGTGTGGAACACTCTTTGTTAGAATCATCACAATTGCAATCATTTAAGTGTTTATTATAGTCATCAATAGTGGTATTGTTGACATTGTCTTGTGTCTCACTCTCACGACTCTCACCACTTATATCACTATTAATGGCAATAATTGATTGAGCATTAGATGAGTGATCGCTTATCACAGACTTATTCTTCTGTTCATTAACTTTGGAGTCAATCAAATCGATTTCAATCAATGGATTTGTTGTCGAATTGTTGTCATTATTGACATCACTATTAGTGATACTGTTATTGGTCTCTAATAACAAACTATTATTAATTTGATTATTATTTTCATTATTATTATTATTAGAGGTGTTTGTGGTGGACATGAGTGGCACCATATCTTCGGCTATGTTGTGGTCACTGTTGTAATCAATGTTCGGCCAATTCTTCTGATTAACGCAGACATTATCTGACATTTGTTGTGATATTCTCTTCACTACTGTTCTGTGAATAGAGAATACACTAGTGTTTGGTCTGTAGTATTCACTTGTATTGAGTGTTATGTTATGCGCACTCACACTTACACTCACTCACATCACAGTCAGATCACAGTCAGAGTTGCATTCACTCCAACACAAACTCAATAAACTTACTATTCTTATGACCAAAATTCAGTCCAACCAATAGTACAACTCATTCATATAGTGCTGACATCTTCTGACTTATCGTACTTTTAATACTATCTAAATATTAAGTAATTATCAAACAATTCGTTAAATGTTTTAAAACTAAACTTTAATTGAAGTCTTTTTTAATGTCATAAACAAAACAATAGTTTAATTATTAGTGAAGTTTAGTCACAAAATATGTTGAGTTCCTAAATAAGTATAAAATAAAGATTTAGAACAAAACTAATGATTATTAAGTCTGGCTTTGAAGAGACGCCGCTGTGTCGCGTGTTTTAGTGTAAACTTGACTTATATTAATAGTAAGAATATTGCAATAGTAATGCATGTACTGTATAGTATTGCTTAACAGTCCTAACAGTCAATACACAGCAATATTTCCTGTTTTCGCCACTTTTTTCTCCCATTTTAGAGTTATTTTATTGTCAGTGATATTTCTCTAAACTTTTCCATTATATGAGACCTTGAATTATGAGAGTATCGGTGCCTTAAATAAAATACGTCATAATTATTGCTTCAATACGAAAAACAAAGCTTTTTCTGTTTGTCAATGTTTGGAAAACTTTTTTCATAGACTATAATAAGCATTAATTAGTGTTTCTCTAAATACCATAATATCATGTGAAATAAAGTATAAATATTCATAAGACATATGAAACGCAGATAAAAGAAAATATGTGCACAACTTTAACACCTTTTATACACACATTAAACCCATTAAAACATTAATAAAAGAGTTAATGTATGGAAAAAAGCCAAACACGCGTTCAGTTCTTATCACAATAATAAACATTAATTTATGTTATTGTAAATCACATCTCATTAAAAACAATACTCAATACAAACATAAAAACATTAGAAAAGAGCTTAAAAGTGATTTCTATTAATGAAATACATTTAAAAGATTTGCCAAAAGTAATACTTTATTTAAAGGGCAGGTCTGGCGACCATTACATCGATTGCATGATTGTCTTATATGCAGACCAGCGCCAGACCACCTCTTCAGGGGGTGTAAGGGGGTGTAAGGAGGTGTAAACTCATCGGATTTGACAGACAATTTTTGGGATTTAGCAAAAATCTTGGGGGTGTTTCAGTTTTTCAACTTTCCAGGGGGGGTACACTTTCCTGAGTTGGGAACACTGCTTATGGTCTTATAAAAACAGTCAATTCACTATTGCTTTAACTCTTTATTTATAAGAAAGTCAGACAGACAGAGGAAAAGTAGAATTTAACCTATTTTTGCCTTTCATTTAATCCTTTTAGAGATTAAAATGAGTCCCAAATCACCTCAAAGTAAGACCTCATTTGAAACGCAGTTATAAATACCTATACTTGTAGTTTTTTTAGAGACCTACAGACTATTTGTTTCTCAACCACTTTTGGTCTCTATTTAAGGCTTTTTGTTATTTTAGATAAAAATCTATTTACTCTTTAATTCTCTTCAAGATTATCTTCAATATGATTAGTTTTTTGGAAGCATTCACTTTTTGCTAATTGTGATTGTAATGGGAGAACATAAATACTGCATAGTACACCTTTGCTTTGCTCAATTCACATATGAAGCATAAGTGAATTTAACTCAAGTGAGAATATGCTAATTAACTTGTCGTCTACTTAGCAAACGCTCAATTATTAAGTGCTACTTAATTGAGAAAAAGTGGGATTTATTTTATAGTCTAAAAAAGTACGTTATGTTTCATTTGTAATATACTATTCATATAATTAGAATATATCTAAATCTATATAATACTCAAATTAGAAGTTTTTTAAAGTTGAATTGAGTCCAGTTTGCTATTATTGTAAAGCTTAGTCATTGTTTCAAAACAATTCTATATATGTTGTAACACTTTTTTTCAAGTTTTCAACATTGATTTTAAATTAAACCGACGCAGAAAATCAGTTTTTTAACCAATAATAGGTGCAAACAACAAATACAAATTTATATGAGCTCATTGTGTTAGTCATTCTTGTTTTGTAGTGATTGCAAAAAGACCAAAAGACCAGATCAAGCCATTGGTCTCTGGTCTGGTCTTCACTTTAATGCTTGGCCTCGTGGTCCGGTTTCCATATTAATGACTGGTCTTTGGTCGGGTCTTTTCGTCGCGACCAATCATACCTATGGTCTTTGGTTTTGGTCGCGACTAGGGTTGCTCTTTTACGCGAAAAAATCTTTTTGGATGTAATATTACGGTAATTTTACCAAAATTTATATAAAATTCTGTAAAAATCTGTAAAATTCTAAAAATCTTGATTTTCTTAAATTGTCAAATTTAAATGTGAATTAATTCAATATCACTCTCATTATCGTTTTCTTAATCAGGAAAATAATTGTTATCATTATATATCTAACTGCAATTTTCGGCATTTACGAACCAAATTCTCTATAAATTGAAAAATATTAAAAGAAATATAAAAATTAATAAGAGTAAAAACTAAACCCAATACAACTAGTATTTATTAAAGTTCGATAATATTTTGCCGAAATTTACTCAATTGTTTTGTTTTACCCATTTTTGACAATAGTACGTGTTCATAAATTTTTTAAACTTTATTTTGATTGCAACTTATTTTTCGTACCTAGATGGAAACACAAGTGTTAGGAATATTTTACATGTAATTTTCTTTTATGAAGTGTAATATTACGGTAACATCACACTAGTAAATTACATGTAATTACATATGGAACATCCCTAATCGCAACCAAAAGACCAATAAACAATTACAAATAATACGGGTCTGAGTTACTTTGTCGACACACACTTTTTGTCGACACACACTTTGTCGACACACACAGTTTGTATTGAATCAGATAAGATAAAATGATACGATATGCTGGTTAGGAAATCTTGTTTACAAATGCAAAATATTCTTTAAAACCCCCAACAGCTCTGTCCAGGTATGAGCGAAACAAGGAAACAATTCATATCACATTTTGCTCCACTAATTATGTAATAAATAGTTTTTATAATCACTGATACTCTGCTATAATAGAGCTGTGGTTCTCAAGCCTATCTGTGATCCTGTCTCTGTGATCCCTTCATATTGAAATCCTGTCCCCAATAAGACATTATATTGTTGAAATTGAGCCTTTCACTGATAACTTGTGATCCGTGAAACCGAAATTAGAAAGTGGAGATAATATGTTAGAGTACAGGTACTCTATAGTCAATGTGTCTCACACTTATCTACATTCAATTAATACGAAACGTAGATAATCATAAGATTTATATTAATAATAATTGATATAGTTTTCGGTTTAAAACATAAAAATTAATATCAAATAAGAGTTTTGATTCTAAACTCTTTATAATTTTTTGACATATAAAACAAACTTAATTTTAAAATTAGTACAGTTTTTAAGCCGCGGTAAGCCTACCAATTATGTATCGAATTTTGTATCAATTTGTACGCTTAAGTTCTGTGAAAAATTTAATTATGAAAATTTGATTTAGAACATCAGTTTGATAATAAATAGAAGTAGTTTTGAACAATATTATGAACTTTAATTGTATTAAATTTAGAAAAATAGTTTTGCTCACGTTATAAATTTGATCACGTAAAGCATCAAAATAAACCCAATATTTGGCCATTTTGATTAAAGTTTTAATAACTTATATTATGGAATTTATCATTAAGTTTATAATAAAACAAATATAACGCTAAAGTATATTAAGGGTTTAATAGGTACAATAAGCTCAAATAAAAAAGCCAAAGGGCTTTTCAGACTGTTTTTCAGTCTTTTTTTAGGAAAGTAAAACAGTTGAAAAGTATGAGATTTTCTATCTGATTAGTTCTGAACTTTATTTAACCTTTGTTAAACTTAGCTAATCCTTTGTATTGAAGTTTGAATTTAAACTTTTTAATAAAGTTTTTTTACTAAAAATTCTACTATCAGTGATTTAATGTATAAATAATATTTATCACTAATAGTTAGTGAAACTATTTTGGTTTTTTTATTTGAGCTTATTGTACCACATATATGCAAACTTATGAATCAACTTATACTTTTGCGTTATATTTGTTTTATTATAAACATAATGATATCAGTTAAGATACATATGTATATACATTCCTTCTTTACGTTTCTCAGTTGAAACTTATATTGATTTAGAAGTAATTGAATTTCAAAATTTGTACTAAAATGAATTTTACATCAATTTTAAAGAATTTTACAGATTTTACGTAAAGTTACGCGTAATATTACACTCAAAAGATTTTTACACGTAATATTGCAACCCTAGATAAATGTAAAAACATTGGTTGATATTTTTTAATTTTAATTTTGAACATAAATTCAATAAAATATAAGAAGATATTTCAAAAATGTGAACAATTTTATCAAAATTTATAAGTGTAAAAAAGTGGTTAATACTTTATCAAAGGATTTAACGAATGTTTATTGCATTTAAAATAGTGAATCAAAATTTCGATAAAACTATTCATAATTCTTATGAAAAATAGTCAAATATTAAAATCTGAATCAAACATTGATTGCAATACTACCTTTCGCTCAAATTATAAATACCAAAAAGAGTTAACTGTTAAGCATTCAGTTAACCCTTTTTGGTATTTATAATATGAGCGAAGACTAGTTTTGTGCTCAATGCTTGAAATCCGTATCTTCTCTACAAATACACTTATGAATACATTATACTTATGAATATTTTTATTTGAGACCGAATACTAATTACTTTATTAATAATGAGTAATGCAATTATGTTTATAGGTTTATGAAATGGATCGCAAAAATAGGAAATTGCATTGAATTGCGAAACATTTTTATAGAAGTCGCGCCATTCAGTCGCTCACAAGTTTTTTATATTTCTTACGAAAGTCTTTGAATGCGGAAAAGGATTATTTAAATAAGCGTTTGAATGACTTAATTCGTAGCCTTCTTTCTCCCCCTCATTGAGTTTTTATTTCTATATTTAAGACTTGGTTTTGCATAATTCCAAAATTCAACTGTTTTGAGGCAGTTTACCTCACTTTGAATGACTGATACTTTGAATGACTGATACTTTAAAACAAAAAAATCAAATTTATTGTTACCTAACTTTTGATGAACGTAATAATCAAATTTTTATTAATTAATTAGAAATTCAATAAAATTGCAAATTATTTTACAGTATTTGAATTAATAACAGAAATGTAAGTTTGGTTTATGGGTTTATTATGAGGATTATGAGTTATTTAGAGGCAGGTAAAAAGGGTTGCACTCGATCAACACTTTAGTTAAGCATTAAAAATATATAAATACTGTATAATACCAGTATTATTTACGTATTATCTACGTAGATTTAAAATGCAACAGACGCATTTTAAACGAGTATTCACTTTGCGACCTTTGAGACTACATAAACCTGTATGTGAGCGAATTGGTTCTAAATTTCTTATAATCGTTTATTATTAAATGCAGAACAAAAGCATTTACGTAATTCATAAAAATCACTTAATCAGTAGAAATGTGAGATTATGTGTGTAATGTATTGTATAGTACCTGTAATGTAAATTACCTGTACTTGTAATTCATACGATATTAAGTGATTCTTAAGCTTTATATTACGCTATTTTTAGAAATCAATCACATCTTTTCTAATAATAAAGTAATAGGTTTTTAATTTCAGTTCTCAAGTATAGTTTAGTTCTAATACAGATTTGTTCTCAAGTTTTGATTCGTAAAGCATTTTATTAAAGTTTTGCAATTCTTACACCGATATAAATCATTTTCGAAATTATGTTAATTCTCATAATCATCTCAAGTGCAAAATATGAGTTCACTCAAACCCTGTGATTTTATAAAGATAATACTGTTGAGTTGATTTTTATTTTTAAAACATTAATATAAATTGTTTAATTGCATAATCCCAAAGATCTATTTAAATTTTATCCTTAGTGCTGTTTTTGTGATTAAAATCAGATACAAAGTCATCATTCAAATAACTTGCATATATACTTTAGGAGTGACAGTGATTGAGAGTGAATTCTTGTATACTATTTTTTAAAAGTGTGGTTTCATAGAAACTCAAATACTGTCTAACTCTGATTTTGTTCACATAATTTATAATAAATTTCAATTTTTAAAGTACCTCTGGATTCTATGGTATTAATGTGTTCGGATTGAAGTCATACCCAACTTTTGTGGATTTTCGAAGCACATATTTTATTTTAGCGATTCTATGATTTCAAAATTAATTTTTGCCAATCATGCTTTCAAAATATTTTACACTAAGTTTTATGTGAAAAATTCTTATTGAACAATAATTTCTTATTAATACTAATGTTTCACTTATCAATTGTCATTGAAATATTGAATCATTAGCTCATTATTCAAGCCTTTGCTTTTAAATGATCACTTTCTTAATTTTATATGGGTTCGCATAAAATATTTATTAACCATTTTTGAAAATGTTTTTTCACTTATTAGAAATAAATAAGTTCAAAACGAACTCAAATTTGATTTGAATATTAATCAATCAAAAGGAACACTATTCTGAAAAGCTTTGTACATCTTCAACAATATATTAAGCTATAAATTAAAAGATTAAATTAAAAAAGTGAAAATATGAACTTACTTTAAATTTGAGTTTTATGTTTCATAAAAATCATTAAAACTATGAATCATTAAAAGAATAATTAACAAATTTGAGACTTTTTCAAACTTTTTATTTATATGTGAACTTCAGTCTTACAGCTTATAATTTTCCAAAAATATAAAAAGCTTTTTCAATCATTTTAGTACTGGTGTATATATTTTTTTGAGATAAAGATTAGTAATTGTTAGAAAGCATTTAAATGTTACGCCTACTTAAAGTGATGCATAAGTTGTAAACTTTTACATTCAAACAGAATCCTATCGTAGTAAAAGTTAATCATCAAAAATAAAAAGAAACGTTTGCACTCAATACAGGCAACAAACAACTTAAGCTAAATTTAGGTGTTTTTCATGCTTTTCATTTCAATATTTCACTGCTAAAAAACATTTCAGCATAGAGATCAACTTGAATGCAATTTTTAATAGTAAATAACGCTTCAAACGATATTTTAAATAGAGTTTGACATATTTTCTTTTCTACAGCAAACAAATTTTAGTTCAAATTACAATTCATTCCTAAAATTAAATAAAAATATTTTTAAAAAAGTACAATAGTTATAAATTGAATATTTAATGTTTATTTTCATTTGACTTATAATTTAGAAATGACTCGAACAAAAAGACTTATTACTTAAGAGTTACTTAAGACTTAAACTTAACAAACTTACTCTTTTCAATAGTAATTAATCCTGGAGTAAAAATATCCCTATTTTAAACTGAATATAGTTTCTAACAAAATCACTATATTTATGAAGTACAGTAGAGTACATACAGAATGTTTAGTTCTCGTTACAATTTTAACAGCTTGTCAGTGAAATATTTTCAGAATTATATCTCATCATTATCGTTGCCCTTTCGTGTTCAACCGCAATATCATCAGTCAATAAGACTTCGTTAACTTATATAATTATGTCAGATATTTTGATATCATTATATAAGAGATATAAGCACACGATCACTTACCTAATAAATCTATTTATAAGTCAAGAAGAGATTTATGACGCATAGTATAATTTAAGTCTTAAAAAATCTAATTTAATAATAACATATCATAAATTAGTATTAACTTCATGTAAATAGAGCTAACTTTTGGCTTAATTTCAACTTATTCTTTAAATTACTTTATGATTTTCTATTTAATTTTTAAGCCATTATCAAACTTTTAGAGTTTACTTTATGAGGTATTAAAGCAAATATGGAATGTTGTCCAATAGAGATGGGTCATGTCGGCAAATTTTTATTCCCGATATCCTAATATCTCTACAAATGTTAGAATAATAAACAACTTTATTCTTTATAATAAAAAGTTATCACATCATATAATTAATGACTAAATAATTATGACAACATATGATTAGATTCGATCATAACTTACATTATTATTTACTAAACTTTGTTTTAACATTGAACGTCTTTGTCATATGAGATGACCAGCTTTTCAGGGCTGCACTTCGTTTGTTATAATTTGAAAAGGCATAACTTCAAAAGGTATAATTCAAATGTCATAATCCCTTTTTTAATACTCGAATATAAAGAATTATCCCATTTTTAAATTAAGAAAACCCTAATATAAAGTACAAATTGAAACTTGATTTCAAATATGATTATACAGTTAAACCTCGTTATACAGATAATTTTGAAGTCCTTTAAGTTTTGTATTTAATTTAATTAATAAATAAAAAGATTTTGATAATAGTGTTAAGTGATCTCATTCTTAAAACTCATTTAAAATAAAAATTTTTTAAACCTCTCTCGATTAAAGCATATTTTATAGCATTTAAAGTGTATTAAATTTATTGAAAAACTTTTAAAGTAATATCTGAATCCCATTAATATGTATAAATTAGAATTACATAATTGCGGTATTACGCAAACATGAAATGAAACGATTTTATTTGTAATATGGATAAATATTCAAAAATCAAAGTGAATAACTCCTTTGGGATTACTTTGGCACTTCATTGAAACAAGAGTTAGTGTTTACTTAAACACTGCAAACATTTATTCTCAAATTTGGTGCTATTTTTGTGTGATCTCAAATTTAGGGATTATCAAACAGGGATTATGACTTATGAAGTTATGCCTTTTCAAGTTATACCTTTTCAAATTATAACAAACTAAGTGCTCCCCTTTTCAGTACTTACTGAAGACAAGAGAATACCCAAATATTTTTTGTATGTATTGTATCCCTATATTTACTTATTTAATGTTATATAGAAAAAAGTAAAGTTTAAAGCCTCAGAGTTTACTACTACAGTACTGTACATTTGTTTTACTTCCCGATTTCCGACTCTTATTCCTGAATCCCGACCCGTTCGAGGCCTACTCCTCGTCCCAACACTACTGTTAAATGCAATGTAAAAACTAACAATCTTATAAAACGAAGAAAGCATTTAATTGATGGTCTAGAAAATAAATACCAACTTGAAGTGATATCAATCTGACATTAAGATTAAACTTGACATTAAAATCAAAATTCATACGCAGTATTGCGAATGATAACTCAGGCATGAAATGTCATTTAAATGTCGATTCACATTATCAATAATGTCTCTCTGTATTGCGTAAGTTTTTTCAGTCAAGTTTTTACGCATGAAACAAGATTTGCTGTTTAAGGCTTTACATTTAGAGCCAATTCAGGAGTTTATAATTCAGTAATTGATGTTTAATTAAATTTGGTATTCATTTATTCAGAATTTGCCAATAAAATGAATTTTGATTAATCGATTCATGTTAGCTGATTAATACTTTATTTAATTTTATTAATTTAGCCAAACTTTATTATTAAATTACTATTGTTTAATGTTTCATTGATTTATATTCAACTTTTTAGATTCATTTTCCTCAATGTTTGCTTACTTTCATTGGCTAATAAATGAGATATTCTAATGTTTTTTTAATTCCCTTGTCAAGTAAATTAAGAAAAGAAACAGCTCTTTTCATTTAATTCATGTCATGTGTAGGTTTACGCTGGGTTTACAATTAGACCGAAAGTAATAAAAAGTAAAATCTTATTTTATTGTCAATACTTTCAAATTTATGCCAGTCTCAGGTTCAGTTTGTTTAATAAGATTCAAGGTGTTGAGAAATTTAAATAATACTGTATATTTCAACAGACAGTCCATTTGTCAAATTGCAAAATTAAATTAATATACAATTAATCTTTTCATTCTATATTAGGATAAATTCTTAAGATTCTTGAATTTTAACTTGAGTTTAAGTTTTTTTAGTCGGAATGTAATTATTTGTAGACGAAGACTACATTGCTGTGAGGTTGTATGGGGTCAGCTCTTATTTCAGTGACACCACCAAACAATCTCACAGGAAGTAATTGTTCGCAACGGATAAGTCTTAAGGAGTTTACGCTTAATCGAGACCTGTGTTAGACACCAAAGTTCGAGAGTTTACATTTCTAGAGACCCAAACTTATCAGAGGTTCAAAACCGAGGCGTTTACACTTTCAGAGACCTTAAACTTAAAGTTTGACTAACAGTTAAAATAATTAAAACTATAAAACAGTTTTAATGAATTAAGACTTTTATTAAAATTCACAAAATAAGAAATCGCTTTATACCAAAGCTTTACAATAAAATCAATTAAAATTAAGGCATAAACGTTGTGGCACTTATTTAAAACCAGTCAAATACTACTCTCTCTGAGTTTACACTATCACTAAACTAAACTGATTTATACAAAGAAAATACAGTCTTTTTATAAGTTTGTGAAACAAAAGAATCTTGTGATTGAAAAGTATAACTTATTTTAAATATAGTCCAGTTATTGGTCAGCTTTGAAAGCTTTATAACAGAAAAAATAGGATTAAGTGTGACATTGAATTGGTATGAAATACTGGTTTTGTGTTAGAAAGTGTTTTACATGTCTTTTGTGTTTCTAAAGGTGCATTTACACGACGCAATTTTGTTGCACGAAATTTGCAACTTAAAATTTGGTTTATTGCACAAATAGTGCAACTTTGCAACAAACCATTGAAACAAAGCAATTTTCTACCAAAACTAAAGCATTGCAATAGCCAACCAAATTAATAATTTTGTTAGTAATTTGAGGCAAGGAGTAAACGTCATTTCTATGTCGTTTCTGATTGAAAGTTGCATGCAATTTAGTTGCAA
>JAUJYT010000208.1:0-24830 GCA_033996565.1 Nanhermannia nana
ACTTATATATACCATATATGCTATACTTTAACAAATATATAACTAAAACTGCACATATTGATGACCGAACAATTTTCGTTCTTCTTTTTTTTTGTTATTATTCTCAAGTCCAATACAGTTCATTATATAACTTTTTCTCTCCCCCACTCGTAAACTCTCTAATACTAAATGTTCGAACCCCGTCGTCATAAGTAAGAATTGCTAAGTTGGCTCATTATTGCAATGCTGAACGTCTAACATCTGATTTATATTACTTCAATATATACAATGCTCGTATATTTGGACATTTTCTCTATTCGTTTCCTGTTCACTCATGCACTCTCTCATAGTGTGTTCAACTTATTATACTCTCAAAGCTCAAATTTGGTATTTCTCTCTCTCTCTCTCTCTCTCTCGCTCTCTCTCTCTTTCTCGCTCTCTCGCTCTCTCTCGCGCGCTCTCTCTCTCCCTCTCTCTCTGTCTGTCTGTCTCTGTTTCTGTCTCTGTCTTTCTTTATTTTCAATTTTTCTTCTTTAATCGGCTGTCTTTGTGTTCTATTTTACTTTAATAAGAATATTTGAATTCATATAATAGTTGAAATGACTATTCCTATAAAGATTTATTTAAAACAATATTAAAAATTATGTATTGCAAAGAGAGCTACTTTTGATTGGAATGTAAAAAGTCTTAAGCATTATTTATTTTGATGCCCTCAGCATTTCATTATGAGTTAATAAAATAATGTTAATCCTAATATATTCTTTTAGTAGTACGTGGCCTGCATTATAGCAATCCTCACAATCTTGAACATCATGAGTCCATCTTCTTCTGATGTATGTGCACTTTGCTCTGTCTGTTTTGTTATAACCTTATCATTCATTTTCTCTTCTAATGTATTTGAACGTTGATTCTAACGCTTAACTACTTTCACTCCTAAGTTTCTCTCCCTTTTTCAACATTTATATTAGAAGTTGCATTACTAGTATCCCTTCATTAAAAAGTACTCCACATCTTTCCTCATTTCTCCTTAATGTATATGCCAATAATGTTTGGCGATCAATGAAAATGCTATTTAGACTAACTCTAGTCAATACTTTGTTTTTCACTCACTTTCTTTCTGTTTCTCTGTCTGTCGTTCACTAACATTGCAGTCATTAAATATATTTACTATATATGACATTACGGGCAACTGCCCGATGCTTGATATGACCAAACATAGTAATGTCATGATTCTCAATGGAGACATTCATATTTGAGCTCAACTCCTATCACTATTATCTGTTCATATGCAGGTGATTCGTTACCAGCTTTAAAAGTAATGGCAAAAAGCAATCGTTAACTCACTGTAATAAAAATAAATCTCATTGTATTTTATATTTTTTTATTTCAAATTGTTTTAAATCATTTCACATTAATATATATCATTTCAAACTTTTTGCTTATGAATATTTTGTTTCATCTTTATTAAAATGATGTTTATTTATAAGTAAGATTTAATGTTTATTATTTTAATTGTAAAATACATATTAAATTATAGTTTCAAAACTTTATTTCATTGATTCATTCTTAATTGAACTTTAGCCATAAAATGCAAAATTTGATTAAGCCTTATTAACCTGTATTTTTGAAAAATGGGCTTAAATCTTAACTTATTTCAATCAAATATATAATACCGGATAATTGTTTTTATTGTTTTTTATTATTAACTTTATGTCTATTGTTATCGCGAGAAGTTTAGTCAATTTAGTCGTTATGAAAAGTTAATATCATTATCATAACCAATATTAGCCCTGAAGAAGACTACGGATTTACTCGAAAACGTTTGGCTATAATAAAGATCAATAATTTCTTAAATCTATATTATTTTCACTGAATAAAAATGAGTTTATTAACAAATTATAATACCAGATATATTTCAGAACTTCAATAAAACAAAGAAATTGATTTTGAATTTCTTAAGCCATTTAATTACCGGTAATTAAACATTTGAAATTTATTCATACAAATGATTGTTCGCAGAATCATTCATTTATATGTATTATTTAGATTTTAGTAATATTCTTGATTTACTACAAGTCAGGACCATTTGATAGTGACTCTCATTTTAAATTTGAACTGAACACCATATTATCTTAAAACTACATATATTTCAATTTGATAAAAACCATTTAAACAAAAATTATTGTTTTAAAGTTTGAGATGTTGTAAAAATGATTGTTACGACACATATACTGTACCAGTATCACTAGTATGACAAAACGTACCGGTAGTCAGAAACTAATCCTTACTCTAAATGTATTTTATAAGAATAATTCATTCGAATATATATTTGTGATGTGAATATTCCCAAATGATTTGGTCCATCATATGTGTTATCATATGATTGCCATTAAGTTTAGTATTTCATGGCAGTGCAGAACTGGTGCACAAAAGGCACTATACTATGTTTACCTGAAACTTGACCTTTTTATCAATTTGATCTTTGTTGAAAAAATGACAGGAATGTTGACTACAATGTCATAAAACTGAAAGCTAGAATTGAATTCGATATTTAGAATCTTAATTCAATAAATAAAATTGTTTTCTTTGAATGTGAACATGAGAAGTAAAATTGAAGAGAAATAGTGAAATGAGCAAAAATAGTCTTATATAATAATATGTAACTGAAGTTATAAGTTGTGTTATATATTCTCAATGTCAGTCGAATGTGTCCAACTATTCATCCAAATCCCAGTTGTGCGATAAGCATTGCTAGTGTTGGACATTGAGGACACTGAGCATATTTGACACATAAATAAAATGAATTGTATATGAAATAGTTGAATGAGACAAAGTTGACTTTTTGCTGCAAATATTGCGAATAAAAGTGCAAAAATGTGTTTTTCCTATTTTGATGAAAAAAATGCTAAACAGTTGGGCCAGAGTTGTGCGAATGCCATTTCTGCCTCAATCGCTTGTCAATATTGAGATTGTAATATTTGTCGAGAACTGTTAACAAAGTGAGGCGAACACCAATATTATTGAATAGCAAAGTAGCGAATTGAAAATGTGATATAATGTGTTATAATATGATATGGAAAATATTTGACCAGAAATAGAGTCATGAGTTTAGTTATGTCGATGTCTTACTGGTAAATAGATGGCAAATGCCGGCGTGAGGCAATCAATGCCATATATATAAACGAATGGATATATAAGTTAGTTTTGGGAGCAGATGGACGTCACATTAGTTGCAGGCGAGACATCAGTCTCTCATTTAGTTTTAGTACAAAACTCGTATATATCTCAAGCTATGTTAGTCTTATGTGTCTGTGTTTTTGTTGCAGAAAAAAGCAAATTTAAATGGACTTATAGTGAAGTTGCTTTCAATTCAATTTACAAACTCCTTATTTCCTTTATAGAAGAAATGCCAACATTTCTTACTATAGAAAATATAAATATTATTAGAAATTTTATTTTCTTAAACTTTTTAATTTTAATTCTTCAATCGTTTACCCAATATATTGATAGAATTAAGTATCAGAAACATTGCATTGAAGTGAAATTATTCTTTTTGCGAAAAATTTTCCTTTGGAAAGTCGTTTATGTAATACAACTAAATAGAATACAATATACTATAACGTATGCCACAATATTGGCAAACGCCTATTCCCTGTTTGAATGTATTGCGAAAATATATTAATGGTCTAAATATCAAATACAGCTCCAGGAATGGCATTGAGTCTATAGTATCATCTCATCAATGATTGACCACTATATACAGTAAAGGGATTATGCTTTTTATTGAATGACCCAATATATGGTTTGCATTGTAATATTGGATCATTACTATTCTCAATCTGTGGCGCGTTTATAGCATTGGTGATGATGTTGAGTCTCATAGATTTATGACACTCGCACAGGATATGAAAAGCAATATTTTTAGTTAGAGGCCCATTCACTAATCCGACTGACTATTACATTATTCTACATTTAGTTAGCATTAATTCATTTCATTTGATCAGCTCTTTTAGATTTGAATATAAGTTTTCAATAAAGTTGTCCAACATTTTATTGTATTAAAAATGTTAGAGATGTCTTTATTTAAGGTATAGTTTAAAACTTTAACTATTAGGTATACAGTACCTGTTTTTACGCACAAGAAGACAACAATCCTGTTTGCCTTATCCTCAATCTCTTTAATTCAAAATTCTATTTGAATATTGAACAAAAATATTTGAAATAATTAAAATTTATTATTATCATAATTTTTGCAAAAGGTTTTCTATCATAATAAAGAGTAAAATTTGTGGTTAATTAGGTTTAAAATTATATTATTCATTATTAGCAGTTGAATTGATAGTTGTAGTTAAAGAAGATGCTACACTACCGGCAGAGAATAAAGCGATTCTGAGTCGACCGAATCTAAGGTCAATATATCCATTTTCATTGACAACAATTGATTCTCCACATTGTATTGCGTGTGCGATTGCATACCATTTATGATTGCAATCGCTATTGAATTCTGAATTCAAAAATTTTGTTATTTCGAAATATGAATCAAATGACTCAATCGCTTCTTTTGATTTGTTGATTGCTTTTATTCTCAGCTTTGATGGTATTGAGCAATAAGTAATGTCAGGATAACTGATTCTTCTCCTTGCGGAAGCCATCACTTCGCTTATGTGATCCTTAATGAGCAGAAATAAACTTATGTTATACTTCATATCTATTGTTTAGTGATCAACAAATAAACAACAAATAGCCAGTACTCACATATTCATAATTATTTTCTTCGAATGTTTCGATGTCTTTCTTGAGTTTTTGAATTTCATTTCTGAGTTCAATAATTTCATTGTTTAAGCTTGAATTCAATGATTTCAAACTATTGATACAATCATGTGATTCTTCGCCCATTTTTAGATCACAGCGAATGCATTTTCGCTGCGGATTAAACTTACAGTTCTGTACATGTGATGGAAGACATTCCAAGTCTATAACTATATCACATCCTTTTGAATAGAAATCGCAATGAATTCTTAGTTTTGCCAATAGATTAAGTACTAATCTTTGCGGATGATATAATTGACTTTTTGTTAATTGAGTTCTATCATTGGGACACGAGCTCTCATTCTTTAGCCATTCAATTATGCAATTATAGCAAAAAGTATGTCTACAACACGGAACAACTACTGGTGTTTTCAATATTTCTAAACATATTCTACACGTGAACTCATCGTGTTCTGCTTGACTCAAATTTAAAAATCGAGATTTATCATAACCAGGCATTCGAAATATTATAATAGCTTAATTAGACTCTATTATTCTATTATTCTTTTCAATTAAATTAATATTGATATCAAGCGAATGGTTGGTTCAATTTATAAAGAGTTTTATTCTTAATCTTTATGTATAGTTACTAACGAATAGGGTGAACTGATAGAACTTCACTTATAAAATAAACAAATGTCATTAAATGATAAAATTAACTTAATAGCAGATAAGACAGTCCTTGTTTTGATTTGAATGTCTATATGAATTTAATGGTGCGGGCAGTAGAACCATATCCCAACACATTATTACTGATAGAAAATAATTATGATTATTTAAAGAACACTAATTTACTGATAATTTAAATTTTATAAATAAAAGTAATCATATAATATAATACGAATGAAATTAAAGCTAAATAATTTTCAACTTTAGAATCTTAAAAATGCTTTTGAATATGATTTCCAAATTATTTCAGTCAAGGTGTGGGACAAGACTAGTGAACCAGAAAAACATAGAAATGTAAGAATTAATAAAGAATTTATTTGTATCCTTGAAAATTTCAATTTAATATTCTATACTTGAAGAATAATACGAGTATTTATGCTTAAATTGATTGAAATGGTGATTCAGTTGAAAAACAAGTTATACAAATAATACAGTATTTTTTATATTGGTGTAGTACAAAACTTCCTGTACAGTACTATCTTTAATTATTACATTGTGGTCTTACAACTTTGTTAATGGGTCTTTATTGTCTTCACTTAACTCTATGAACTATTAGTATTTTCAGATTATGAAAGTTTAAATTAAAAAATAGACATTCTATAAAATCCTGATATTGAGATCTGATAGTTATCGAGATTTTTCCAAATTATGTTCACAAAACTAGTTCCGTAAAATACACTCATTAATCACGTATTGTTATAAAAAATAAAACTAAAGAGTTTGCTTTCATTTGTTTAAGTCATTTAGGGTTTTTATAAAATTTTCAAAACTATGATTAAGTTTGTTTTAGCCCTCGATTCATTCATTATAGTTTTATACATTTTGATAAGATATTGCAAAAAGAAAACATGAAAACATATGATCTCATGAAGAATCACGTGATGTCTCACAAATAGTGATATCTCGATCACTAACCCAACTAATATTGCAAAACTTAAATGTGATACTATTCTATTGTTGGAATTACATAATATTATTTTTTATGATTATATCCGAATTATATTTGCAATATTAACGTGTAAAAATTTTTAAGTGTAATATTACATAAAAATTTTAAAATGCTTTAAAATTATTTTTTTTGCAAATTTTGAAATTTAATTATTTCTTGATCACTATTATGTGTTGATCTTCAGAATCATAAGAAGCAAAATCAATATCACAACTTTGCATATAATTAGTCTTAGACTGTAAATTATTTTGAACAGTTAGAAGTGAGCTGCCCTAGAAATCAAGTCTTTTCCGTTCTTTTGAATGGATTCTAGAATTTTTATAAGAAACAAGTTCAACATATATTTTTTAAGTAAAATTATCGTTATTAATAAATAGCGCCACCGAGAATTTTACAACTAAATGTAATATCACGCACAGCATCCGTAATACATTGTAATATTCCTATAATTACATTCTGCGAATCTTTATAATCAGAATATATATAACTAATGTTGAGGAGATTCGAGTTCTAGAGGTACAGTACGTGCACGAACTGAACAAACTGAACTTCTGTGGCAAACTTGAACCTCAAACTAGAATCTCGAGGTTCTAAACCATACGAACCTCGAACCTCAGAACCTCTGAATATATAACGATTTCATATATTTTATACATTGTAAACAATATACTCAAATTAGATTATCGCACACTTTTCTTGTAATAAATAATAGGGATTCAAGACTAGAACCTGAACCTCGAAACTCAGGTTCTGAAACCTTAGAACCTCGAACCCGAACCTCTTTCAAAATTTAGAACCCGAACCTGAACCTGAGGATCGAGGTTCGGGTTTCAGAGTTTTTGTGGTTCATTACGCTCAGCAGTACATATAACAATTCACATTTGACTTATTTTGTATTAATTTAATCTGAAACTAATAAACCAGCGAATAAATGAACTTAACATGAAAACTTTAAATTTGAAGTTCACCTAAGTTTAAAGGAAGCTTCAATTTTTCCAATTAAATTGTTTGCAATTAATTTGAAAACTTTTAAGTTATTATAAAATTTAAGTTATCACAAAATTTTATTGGATATCAGTAACTATTTTGTTTTTGTAAGCAATTGGTTTTCAAACTAAAAATACTGTCTCGCGAGTTCTCATATTTAAAATAGTCGATAGCAGGTCAACAGATTTTAGGAAAAAATATTAAAGTGAAAGTATTTTATATTTACTAAATATAACTGGTATTAATCGTTTTCATTATTTTCAAATTAGAGTCAATGGCTCACTATTTAAATATTATTGGAGTAAGATTTAGCGTTTATTCTGTTTTGAATTAAATTGGCTGAGTTTTAAATTACTTGTTTCAAAGATTTTAAATTAAAACATCTGAATACATATAACCTGCATATAATAGTTTCAACTATCAGAGCATTAGTTGAAATAAATATATTGTATCCATTTTTTATGAATAATAATAAAAGTTTTGTTTGACAATAAATTAAATTATTTCGTTAGTTTATTGGTATAATAAATATGAAACATATTCTAACTTATGTATCGAGAGTAATAATAAATTTAATAATAATAATATAGACTTAAGTAATTTATTTGTATTATATTTTTATCTAAATTTGAGCCGCTTTTCCCTCTGAGACAATGATCATAATAAGTAGAAATAATAATATTAAATAATATAGAAAATTCCAATTGATGTTACATCCATTTACTTATATTATAACTTTTATATTCTGTTAGTACAAGTGTTTTATGAATTCATCTCAAATGCATTAATATTAGTATTTTATGGGAAAATGAATTATTATATAATAATGACCTTTAATAGCAATTCCATCTATTTAACCATACATTTGACCTCATATTTGAATCAGCAAATGGTCTAACAATACAATAGCATAAGTAAGGAATACACGCAAATATCTAATACTAGTTCATGTCAATGATGACCACTGATAACTCCACTGATCTTTCTATATGGAAATATGGCATTACTATAAAAAAATAGGAACCAATTATTAGTGCGCTGCACGATATAATTGTACTATTAATATAAGTAAAAGTGTTATATTAAAGATCTTACAGCAAATATGAATATGTGAAATGTCATGCATTTGACGTGAAAAATGGATATTAGTGTAATTTAATGCTTAAGTTAAAAGAGCTTTTAAGTGGCAAATGCTTAGCAGTCACGCTATAAAGTATTCAACAATTTTCATATTATAAATAAGATTTCATTAAATATAAAACATTTACTTCTGAAACTTTTTCTATTTATAAATCATTAATTAGTTTCTTTGACCTTTAAACTTTTGACAAAGACATTTGATTTTTTTGTATTAATTTTCATCTGATTTGTATTAATTGTTTTTAATTGAATGGTGTGTATAACTTATATACAAAATGCATAAATATATTTAGAAATTAACGGTAAAAATAGTTGAAATGTTGTCAATAGCAATATTGTCTCGGTTATGATCAATTACTCTCATCTTTCATTGTGAGTAATACTCATTTTAAGTGTTCAAATGCTGTTCAAATGTAATTTATTTGCTGACACTTGTAATTTATGTGCGTCTCAATAGTGGAACAGCTTTGATATCACTTATGGCACTACTCTATCACTTAGTTTTTCGCTGCAATTTGATTTCCTCTCTTTCTGTGTCTCACTCCGCACACACACTAATGTAAGGTAATATCAATATAGAAATCGCTCTCTTTTGCACACATATTCACTGAACTCTCTCAACCTATATTTAGATGCAATTCGACACAACAATTCAGTATTGAACATATTCCACACTTTAGACTTATCGATATATTTTTCACTGAATTCTTTATAATAAAATATTGCACAAAATAATATATTGTATTAATTTTCAGTTCTTTTGATAGCAAAAGAATATTAGAAATAGGATTATCAGAGTTGCAAATATGATCTTCAAGGATGTGAATATACTTTATATTTAGCGGCACTGAAATTGTGTTCATTTTGCAGTCAGTCGTTTGTGATTTTATTGAATTGGAGAGTAAGAGAAAGAGAGGAAAAATTTCATATTTTTCTGAATTATATCAAATGGAGCGTAATGTGAATATTAGAGCTCAGAATAGATTTCATGCTTTATTTTACTTCAACTAATATGAAGATTATTAGAATCCTATTTTCAATTTACTGTTATGTTTATTACAAACAAAAAATTCATATATTAATCAAATTGATGAAAGATTTGTTTTTTCCAATATAACCAATAATTCAATGAAATTTCAATAATATTAATGGATATAAATCTATATTTTAAATACAAAAGCTTTTCATATTTTATATAATTATTATTCAATAATTAGGAAACACTCAGAATTATAAAGTTAATAATCGATGATATGATTTAATGTAATTTGTTTCTAGTGATTGCAGTGATTGCAAAGTTAAGTTTAGCCTCAGTTCAGATCACAAATTTTTATGACCCTCTCTTCGCGAGTATTGACATAAAATTCGTGAAGCAGATGGAGTACTAGAGTTCATAACTGATTCCATTGTTGTATAGTATACTGTATGCCTCATATATGGTATATATTGCCATATATTCGTTGTTATATTTTGATGGCTTGTGGCATATAGTAGTGGTATTAATGCTCTGACAGAAGAAAACTTTGAATTTCCCAAAGGTATCACAATTTTGTGCATTTGTTTGTGTGTTACAAAAGTTTTTCGTTAATTTATTTATGTATGCGTGCGGTACACATATATCCTTAAATTAATTCAATGTGCAATTATTCAAATAGAACGTCAAATATTTTTCCTATCTTTTCATTGTTATAATTGTTTTTAAGAAACAAATACAATTCAGAAAAAGTTTTTTTTATTTAACTATTGATAAGTTAATATTTGAAGTAAATAGCATTATATCTATGAATATAAGAATACTAATGAACTTAAAAAATAAATAACTAATACTGTAATCAAATATTTTTATTATCTGTAAAATAAACAAAATTGGATTTTAATTTCTGAAAAAAATAGAAAACTATACAGTAAGACAATTAAAATTTGATATATTTATAAATAAATATAAATACCTACAGAATGATTAGTAACTAAAATGCGATTTTAGGATTTGCAACTGCAGCAAATGTCTAAGATGTGAAATATAATGATACTTGAGTTGATTTGTAGTGCAATCAAATTGAAGCTAACATTCATAGAAAAATGTCAGTTTGTTGGTTGCAATCATTTGTTTCAAAAGATATAATTTGTGGCTTAACAGAAATGTCTTTAGGAAGTCATATGATTTAATGCACAAAACTTACAAAAATTTCTGCTTATAAGAACATTTCTTATTAAGTTCTCAACATTAAGTTATCGCACTATCTCCTCAACTGACTTATGATCGCTACTAAACGTATGTCTCAGACACTGGCTCTAAATTTTTCTTCATTAACTGCTAAATTATAATCGCGATCATTGGACTGAATAAGAATTGTAGTGTAGTTTTGATAATAGTGTTCAATATAAATGGTGCATCACTTCGATAATAACTGAACGAAACTTCCGTTTATGTCATATCAATGAAGTGTTAGCTCTCTGTCTCCTGTCTCTGGTCATTGTGCGTGTGTGTGTGTGTGTGTGGGTGTGTGTGTGTGTTTGCCTTTCTGTTTGTATGATTCGTTTGCAACAATTCAATAATTATTTTCTCAGATAAACAATGTAAAAATAATGAAAATGATGTCAAATGCAGGCAATCTATGAGTTATTATTAAAAGTTACATTTGTAGACATAACAGATAATATAAAGATATTTTAACTCCATTAACACTATGAAAACATCTTAAATAATAGTTAGTTTACTGTAGATAAGGTATAATTTAGTAACAGTTAGTACAGTAGGTGTATATATAAATTTAATATAATAGAAGTTCGCATTTTTTTACAATAAATCATTTTTTTCATTCGCACACAATTTATTATTGTTGCCATTGATTGCGTGATATAACCATATTATACGATTCATATTACATGCATATTCACATATAAGTTACCTCATGTTCAAAACGTATTCATAAATTCAATATTTACTTCTAGACTCATGCAGGGCTTATGTCATCATAACAACTGTTGATTCCGTTATGCATGCGTTCACTTTATTCATATTTATGCCTGACTGGCATGCGATTGTTTTTTGTGCCAATTTTTTCAATTCTCACTGTATTTTCTCTCGTCGAGAGTCTTTGTCGGTCTACTCTTCGGAGAAGTCTAGAACCCAATTGATGACATGCAAGCATTCGGACATTTTCTGAGTTAGCATTATGTTAAGCGTCACGTCGACGACTCTAACCATAATTATTATAATCAAGTGACGCTTTCGCACATTCTTACCATCACTAAAGATAACTATTGACTTGAGTGGCGCTGTATCTGATCGTAAGAACAACATTTGCAATACTCTCTAATTTCCTTTGACTTATTCGATGCATTTGACTGACAAAACTTGGCTTTAACTGAAATACTACTGCTTTACTTTTTTTTCTAATAAGACTTGAATTCATTGGCGCATAACTGTAGTAAAAGTCAAATCATTGAAAACGTCAGATTTTCAAATCATTTTCATTGTTATTTAATAGCACATGATTTATGCTGAAAAGTGTTATAAAATTTACTTTAAATTTATTCAATAAAAAATTGATTTTAAAATATGATATTCTAGTGCTTACAGGTAATAAAAAAATAGACAAAACATTTATGTGATTGATTGCATGCACGCGATTCCAATTCAAAATGGAAATAATGTAACAGAAAAAACTTCAATTGTTTCAAATGGTTGAGTGTTTGTTTCATTTTCTGGTTCAGGTAAATTTGCAGGTTTTTTGCATTTCTTCTATACTCACAATAATTGAGTGTTGAAATTGATTCCAATTTCCTTTGCATTAACGACGAATATATTTATTCCAAGGTTGACAGCGGTAATGATGCAATTCTAATGATGCCACACATCAATGTTTGTATAAGTGCGGCAAAAGTCAATTTAATTCACTTGAAAGGGTATAAAATTAGAAAAATGCACAAATTTTTGCACCATTTTAATGTGAATCACTATATAAGTGAAATACTTTTGAATTAAATTTAAGTCAAATTTAATACTTTCTACTTTTGATAGCGCTTTTAACTTTAGTTATGAGTGAGAATAAGTTATGAAGAAATGGTCAAATAGTGAAAGCATGTGAAGTGAGTGACAATATATAAAATGTACAAATAAAGTCAATATTATATTTTTGCACTTCAATACATGAATTTTCTCAAATATTCACATAACGTAACATGTATTCTCCCTCAGGCAATATACATGACATGTTCTGCATCAGCACAAGAAAAAGAAGAGAAGAAGAAAAAGAAAGTGAAACCTAAAGAATGGTTTGCATTCTTTAGAAATGCACTTTTTCGCATATTTGGTCATTTTTGCATTTGTAGAACCGATTGCGAGACATTGTTTTGCTTAAAGCAAATGATGACATGGCTGTCAATTGCTTACACTATTTCTTTTCTATGTAATACAGAATTTTAAGTATGTGCATATCAAGCTTTATGTCAAAACTACACTATTGTCACTTTTCGCCTGCAATGCAACTATTTCCTATTTTGTTTATTCTTTCTATATTTCATCAAATATATTAAGCATAAAATTAATTTAAGATAATCTTTGAAAGCTTTTAATATTTCTTAGTTATTGTTTATAATGTTAATAATCTGTTTTGCATTGTTGAACACAAATAAAACAAAATTATTCAACAAAATGGGAGATATGTTTTTGAATCTCAATGTCTTTTTATAGTCATTTCGTATGCTTCACATTTTGTTCTGTTTGTTCCAACATCTTTAGCCTTGCAAATTGGTTGATGTGACAAAATGTTACGCAATTCATGTGATGGTCATTTTGAATGTGCATATTTCATATTTGCTTTTTCTGACTGACAATTGACTGCTTTGTAGTACTGGTGCTCTACTAAATGACCAAAAAGTAGTGAATATAAAATTTCTAGAAATAATTATTTTTGATGAGAAAATTTCTATAAATATCCCGATCCTACCACCAGATTTGATGGGCTTTCTTCACCATTAGGGACAATTTGAGAAGTCACAGATACTTGTTGTATAGCTTTTTGTGATACTTATTGATCATATTTAATATTGTGAAAGAGAAAAAATTCAGATTTTAAATTTCTCACTTAAATAATACAGGGATATAAGTTCTTTTCCATATTCCTCTCCTTATATACTTGACAGCTTTTGCATTGCCGTACCCAGAAATTTTTGGTTAGGTGTTTATTACTTAATTAGAATCATGAGACTGGTAGGAACATATGGTGAGAAGTCAGAGTTGGGTTTGGTTTTTTAGTTTGAAAAATAAATATTTTTTCATTAAACGGGCACCTATTTAATTCATTGATATTTTGCTGAGATTTCATCATTTTTTCCAATGGGAGGTTTATATTAATATCTAGGAACTAAGTTCCAATTAGTTTCTTTCTTCACCACTATATATGTCTTTATTTTAATGCTGTTTTATATTTTATTTCATTAATTACTAACATCTATTTCAATGTTTAAATATAAAATAGTACTTATTTTATTATTTGAATATTACACTATATTTTATATGTTTATATTAATCGGATGTCCATAAAAACAGAAAACTCAATTATATCTCGGGAAATATTTCTCGAGAAACTTTCGACAAATTTTGGAACTCATATCACTACCAAAAAGTCAGTGAATTACTGAGAAAATAGAACTAAACGAGAGAGAGAGAGAGAGAGAGAGAGAGAGAGAGAGAGAGAGAGAGAGAGAGAGAGAGAGAGAGAGAGAGGCAGACAGAAAGTAGAATGATCACTGATTTGCATTGTGTTGAATTCGTTATGATGGCAAATACATATGTGATACACAATTGAATTGAAGAGTTTGCCACTACTTCTTTAGAATATATCCAATTTGTACTCTGCTCTTCAAATCCACTTTTGCCTCAAGGGGTGCTTTTGTATTCTTTAAATTCAAACTAACTCTGGAAAAAATTCAATTCTAGATTGTTATGCATTCACTAAGTTTTATGAATTTTGTCTTATCTTTAAATAAGACTAAATAAAAGTGAATGAATTCATTTGATAAAAAATAATAGTTATACATACCGTATCTCAAACTTATTCATTGTCGAACAGTTTGCAAATAAATTAATTTCTTAAAAGAGAAATTACTAAATTGAACAATATAATGATATTTCATTATTTACTTCATTTTATTCATCAAAGAATTCAATTTAATAATAACTATTTTTTTATAAAATGCGCAAAAAAAATTTGAGACTTGTATAAAAAAATTGATTTAAGAGCTTAAAAATTAGCAGTTTATTAAGCCATCAAAATTTCAATTATGTTGTAGAAAAAGACTTGAAATTAAATTTTGTAGATAACTATTATGTTCTCTATTCAAAGCAGTTTAATATTTTTAAAAGTATTTTTTATTATAATATATATTATTATATTTGCATTCTTATGTTTAATTAGTTAATAATCTTTTTTCATATGAAAATAAATTAGAATATTTCAAATTAAATCAATACTACTTAACTAATCTGTTTGCAGGTAAGAAGTGCTTATTTTTTGGAACTTTTGAATTATTTGGAAATTATGATATTAACTAACTATTCAGTGCAAAGTAAGTCAATTTGAATATAATTGTATGTTTTAAGTGAAATTTCATAAAAATGAAATCTAACTCCAATCTAACTTAAATCAACCAAAGTTATCAATTGTTTATATTTATATCAGTTGTTAATATTTTATTATCTATTTAATGAACATATTAGTTAAATATTTTAAACTTTTTTAAAATGCCTGAAATGTTTAGTCTGTTATTTAAATTTCGAAATACTAGTAATAAAATACTTTAAAGCGATTTGAATTATGCTAATTATGACCTATAAGTGACATTCTGTGACATTAATTGTTATTTTATTATATTTAATATGCTATCAATCATGCCTTTGCTCTTAGTTGACTGCTGACTGTCCACCCATTCAATGAACACTAATGTCCACTATAACAACATTTAATACACTTACGAAATAGACATTGTTATTAACCTCGCGAGTGATGACCGAACGCATACTCAACAAAACACTGCATTATTTAAATCTGTGTCTGTCTCTCCCTCTCTGTCTGTCTGTCTCTCTCTCACACACACACCAACATTATTAGCGTTTCTCTCTATTTCCATCTCTTCTCATGTGATGACTCATTCGGGAGTGATTTGCATTATTACTATTTCTGCAATAATAGACACAGTGTTTGCTGGCCTTTCATTTTACAAATATATTTACTGTTTTGATTACATACAGTACATGTCATCTAAATTATTGTTTATATCTTTATAATAAAATAGTAAACTTACTCACATCTCATCTCATTTCTATAATGTTTTTAAAGTAACATATTATAAGTACCTGTATTTGCAAATTTAAGAAGTACTGTACAGTACAGGCAGTACAATACCGTATAATACATTATAAATTACAAACTTATCGATTGACTGTTGCTTTAAGTGCTTTTTAATTTTTAAAAGTCCTTTAGGGTTAAATCATAATAAAAATGGACCTAAATTTATGTTTCTTCTAAATTTTAGAAATAGGCAAACGTCTCCTCTTGTATTATACTTCAATACTTCAATAGTACTTCATTTTAATAAACAATATTCGAAAAAATGAAAAAACAGTTATCGAATCAAATCTTTATTTATGAGAGAGCCTGAAATAGTTGAATCAAAGATCATTTAAATTCAATGAGGACTCTGTTTGTTGAATATGGACAGTTACACATATATCATATAAATAAGAAAAAACATTAAAAATAAATACAAAATTATATCGAATTACTATAAAAGTTAAATAAATTACTCCTAAAATTAATAAATTTTTTACATAATCTTAAACTAAGATCCAATACGTTCCATGACTTGACCTCTGTTCCTTTGTAAAAATGAAATTTTGAGTATAATTTACTCTACATTTAGACAAATCGAAGTGTTTGTGAAGAGTATTACGTGTGGTTTTGCCTGTTTTACAATATTTAAAAAATTAATTACAAGCAGAGCGAGTCATGTTATTAAGGCATTTGTAAATATATAGTTTGAGTGCAAATTAATAATATTATAAATACATAAAAGTTAGAATTTTTTTAGTTTATAATTTAGATCTAAATTTAAAGTTGTAAAGAGTTTAAAATGATATATAATTTAAATTATAAATCATTGCAAACAATGATATGAATGAAATAGAATTTTCATTTATTACAAATGGAAGTCTTATATGCTTTTATTACATCAAACAGAGATATTTAGCTATAATAAGTGCATCACTAAAAGTGCAATATTCCTGTTATTGATGTCTTAGGATTGCATTATATTATGGAATTGTGTTTTTGTATCTATTTTGCTCTCAATTGCATCTTCGCTTCCCATTTATTCAACACCTGTCGCATTGACCAAATATATGAGAGCAAAAAAGGTTGTGTTGCGATGACCACTGCTAAGGCTATATATAATCTTAAATATAATATTAGAGCCTAAAAAATAATTGCAAGCAATACTTGCAAAAAACTGATATTAGTATTTGTGTTGAAAAGCCATTATCAAATGGGAATGAATTTAGAGTTTCCTCTCTTTATTGAATTAGACCTCCAAAGTTGTCCATAAAGTAATTGTGGGAATCATTTCTTTTCGTCAATGGACCAAAATTATGCATAAACATGAGTTATGTGTGAAATTAGTGTGAATGCGATCTACGACAGGAAAACTCAAATTCTATTTTATCCCACGAGATGTTATGTGATTACCATACTGTCAATCAGTAAGCATATGCACAAATCAATATGATTTTTGGCGTCTGTGAGAGAGAATGACTGTTATTTTCGGCTTATTATCAGTATTAATGTACTGCATACAGGTATTTATTATTTGTGTATACGTATTATTTAATATACGTATTTATGTAATCATATTCTCTCTCAATTATTAGTATTTAATCATTGAATTAAATGAAGTTATTTCTAATAAAACTACTGGAAAATCAATTAATCATTTAATGAATTAATGAAACTTAAAACATAACTTTTTAGTGTTTATGATGAACTTATTGCAAAATTTTTTGAATTTATTTTTTAAAGTGATATAAAGTTGATGTCCTCACAAATTATTGGAATTGGTTATTATAAATTGTGAGAACGATCTCAACAAACGCATCAATGAATAACATTCACAAATTTTGTTAATCTTAAGTTTGCATTTTGTTATCTAATGCCAAAAAATTATTTGCGCCGAATTGTGTTATTGTGAAAAACTATTTCAATTATCGCATCACTGATTAAGCATTTCGATGGTTATTAATGAAAGTGTAACAAAAATACAAATTAAACACAAATATTCATTATCACAATAAATTTACTATAGTATTGCATTTTGCAACAGTTTTTTGTTGGTTCATAGTCTGCGATTGTTTTCACATGACTAGCAGTGAGAGAAAAATATTTTGTCCAAAACAAAAACTATGAACTAAACATTGAAGCAAGAGATATGCGACTTATGTTATATTATTATTTGGCCCCAACAACCTTAACGCTTTGTCTAAGTGTCAAAATACAAAAAAGAAAATTAGCCATTAGATGATATTGCAGTCTGGCTTAAACGAATTTAGTAGTATTTGCCTTCTTTTGATAGCTTTTAATGGAAAATAAACAATGACTGAGCTTTTGAGATACTTATATAAAGAGGTCATTACAAATAAAATAATAATTAATTTCTATTTTTTGAAGCACCATAAACACATTCAATTAACTTATAATGAGCAATATAACCATTTTTTGTCAACAATATTTTAATATTTTTAAATTATATCAAATTATAAGTTAATTTTACTTTTATAACGGATATTTTTAAAAATTTATTTGACAAAAAGTTTAGTAAATTTTTTCTATGTCTGTAGAGTTTATAGTCTCCAAGATATTCAAATGAGATCTCATTATAAAATATCGATTATTCAAAAAGGCACTGAGATCTCCCCCTTTCACACAACTCCATCCACTCTTTTATCACTAAAAAGGTATAGTTTGCATCTGCGCTTATGCCAATTCCTACCCAAAGAGTTTTATATATATGGGTTATGTTATATATTTTGTGAGTTAATATCGTGCACTAACTTGTATAGTTGAGCGGCAATGGCTTCCTTTGATTGGAAGTACTGTAGGCATAATGATCTGCCCATATTCCTATCCATAAGGCATTACCATTGCATTTGATGCGATCGCCAACTTTGCCTTAAGTGCGGCAGCAGTGCTGCACCAGCATCACAGTCAGTCACTTACATTCTCTCACTTGTAGTACATCTCAGTCTCAACTTCTCTCGGTCTGTCTCTCTTTTCAACTGCCATATACTACCATTCATTGACCGAATGGTATTCAAAAGACTTTACATTTAATGTTAATAATTTGAACGCACGCTTCTATGTTGTATAGCATTTAATACTGCATTTACAAAAAGATGTATTTCTCAATTTTTGAATTTGTGAAGTTTTACTAAAGAAATGTAGTAAAAAGATTGTAAAACTATTGTAATTCGTCAAAAGTAATTGTTTACAGAATTGATTACTACCTCAATTAATTCAATGCCTTAAAGCAATTCAATAGTTCCTAAATTACTTTCGGAATTTTTTCCGAATTAACGGCTGGTAATAAAGTTCCTAATATTAAAATAACTATTTGTGACGGGTAAATATATTGGACGTTATTAATTTATTAATTGAATGACAAGTTAGTAGTTGAATAGACAACCCTTAAGAGCAAATTAGAAATAAAGCTAACCTTAAGGTTGTGTGCAATTAATATAAATTTCGTAAAATACATACTGTACGTAATGAATGGGTTCCTGAGATTTTCTTGGAGTGCAATAATATTAAATTTGTTTGTTTAAAAGTTTGAAAAAGTTTTTTTTTAATATATATCTTTATAAAAATTTATTCCGGTGTCAATTAAAGTGATAAAAACTGAGACTCTCTACCTCTTCTATCATAATTGATTTTAGGCGACTGATTATCATTTAAGAGTGTTGATGATCTAATGCATCGCTGATGACAATTGATGGCAAATTTTACAATATATATCTCTGGTGAAGATGCACTGACCGAAACTTGTTAATGATTTTTTATGTTATCGTCCATTTGTGTGAACGTAATGAACAAAATAGACTTTAATTTGCCATTGACTTTATTATTTGACTTACAGTAGTTTGACTTGACTTCAGTGCAATAACTATAGTGGTATTGACCTCGACTCAAGACATGGACAGCGTTAATGTAAATACTAATTCATTATTGCCATTGTTATGGGCGAGCAAATTGGGCGCTCGACCCAACACTGGCATATCAGGTCCATTCTCGTGGCCCGTCAGTGATTTCCCGTCAACACCATTCAAATTGCTTGGGAATGAACAGAATAACACTATATTCAATGGAAAATTGTCGCTTTATTCTGAAAATGATGAAAATAAGTTTTCTTATCTGCAGCGAATCACTCCTTCAGGTAAACTAACAAACATTTGTTTTTTATTCTCATTTACATCGCATTTACATCGCATGTTCAACCCATTGCTTATCAAATTCTTAAGAATATGATAAGTTTTATCAAAATTGATTCCAATGAAAGGGGAATTTTTGTGTTTGTCATTGATTAGGGAATAATAAGTTTTATTAAGTAATTGTTTTAATTATTTGAACTGTATCTAAGCTTCAATTGCATGAAAATTACATATTCACATGTGATTAATATCATTGTCAACTTGAGAGAACTTGAATGTCAGTTATTTAGTTGACAACTACTTTTCCCAATTCATGAATAGGCGATCACTAAATGGCATATAAAGTATATGATAACTTAATTATAATAACAAATATCTGCTTTATATTATACAAGAAAAACATTGTATGAATTTGCGTAGAAGTCACTTATCAAATATATTCACACATTTTTCTTCACTTCATAACTTTCACTATAGTACAGCATCTTTTGCACTCTTTTGCACTTAAAAAGTTGAAAGCATTGCAATCTTCGTCTCTTGGGCTCAACAGTTCGTCCATATATTTTTTTATGTTCACAACTTTACACTCAAAAAAGTTCCTATTGCTGTGTCCAAGTATTCAGACGATATGCATTTATACAGTTTATAGAGGATATTTGGGTTAAGTTGAGCTCTAAAAATTCATCAATTTTGACATAAATATTGTGTTATTTTCCGCTTAAACTTTCCTTTAAACAAAAATTAAAAAATTGTTCTTTATTTTGGTTCTAGTCTTAGATTGAATATTAAAAATAAAATTAAAGTTGAGTTTATGTTAATAATTGCAAAGTAAGGATAAAGCGGAAAAATGTTATAATATCGATAGGAGGCTGTATATACCTTTCCCGAATGTATTGAATATTCCATTGTATTCACTACTTTACTATGAATGAGAAGAGAGCTGAGCGAAAACAAAAGAATAGCTTTCATTTTGACCAAAGTAAGTGTCTTTTCACCTTAAAGGCATCAGAATTGGTGAACGCAAACGAAAAAATACTTTGGATGCGATTCAAAACTTTTCTACTCATTGTTGCTTTGCTGACATTGCGATGAGAATTGTGATAAGTTGATGTCCGAATATGTTATCCAATATTTTATACCTTGAAGGCGTACAAAAAAGGAAATACTGTACTAAGAAAATAGCAAAAGCAAAGTGGCATTTAGTAATAATGTATATTTATGTTTTGAATAAAATTTTGCGACACCTTTTCTAATATTTTATAAAAGCTTGAAATTTGATTTTTAAAATGTGGAAAAAGTGAATTCGCAATGTATTTTCATTTTCCTAAAGTTACTTTATATTTCACTTATATTCAACATATGCAATAATACAAGTTTTTATGGTAGAATTTATTTTAGAAGTTTATTAGAATTTATTTTATGTCCATTCATATCAATTGAAATGAAAATAAATGTCAAAAGCGTTTATAATATAATTTTTAAAATTCAAATCTTAAGCTATATTATGAGCTTATGAGCATAATTTAGAAAAAGTTGACTCACAAGAGGTTCATATCGAAGTCATAATCAAATTTAAATCTCAGTTAAAGAACTTAATGAAAAATATAAAATACAATTGTGTCAATTGTGTTGGCTGTTTAGAAAAGAATGACAAATTCTATAAAAAAAATAATACTTCTTTACTTCAGTAAAGTTTTACTTATAAAGTAATCAATTAAAGAATTTATTTTCATTTTTATAACTAATAACATCGATATTATTTGAAATAAAAATATTTATTTAAGCTATTTATTACAGAAATAATAAAATGTATATTTATATAGTTATTGAAATCATAAAATTATAAAATATTTGATAGTCTGATGTTTGTACAGGGTGATTGATAAGTCCCGTTATCAACTCAAATTCAAGCAATAACCCCTACAAAGAAAAATCTAAATTTTAAAAAGTTTATTCCGAAAATTACTATAAATGTACCCTTTTTATATCATTTAGTATCATGTGTAGAGTTAACCTTTGGCCAAGCTAAACTTACTAAACTAAATTTTTTAATTATTAATGAATTTTTATTTTTGAATTTATGTTTGATTAGCTTTGGTTAGTTTGATTCATTGAGAGCTATGCTTTGAGTTAGCTTCTCATCTTTGAGCATCTTAACATATAAGGCACATTCAGTTTGAATACTTGAGGTTGAATTCATGACAGACACTTAAGATTTCAATGTTTGGAAAACCCGAAAACAATGGTCTCTAATGTGCATTTATGCAAACCACCGGTGACATTGTTTAGGGACTTTGAAGCTCACTCTTAGACACAATATATCGGGTGTCTGCTATAAAACCGTACCCAAACCGGTTTAGAACTCTGTCTACATTTTATGAATTGATGCGTAGTTTGTGAATGTTAGAAAACCCCTGAAAGATGTAATTATTTGAACAATTATTTGGTATTTACAGTTTTATTTTCCCCATTAGTTTAATTGTCTAATTAGATATTGAAGTATATTTAGTATTAAAATAAAAAACTAATCCAAAATATTGAAGTGGGATAAAAGTCTAGTCTAGTTTAATAATAATAGAGATCAATATTTAGAATAGTTATGCATCTCATTGCAATACCACATGCGATCCACTTTTCGCTATTAAACATTTCCGCGCTTTACGGATGTGGACTTAAACTCGCTTCTGATTCTGTGTCTCTCCCATTCTCTCCCATTCTCTTCTATTCTCTCTTCTCAACTGAATCTCGTCTCATCTTTAGCCCTCGTCTTTTCCACTTTGCGTCCACTGGGGATTTGCAAATGTAAAGCGAGATTAAGCAGAACTGAGACTGTAATATCTATTTATGCATTCAATATATATTACTTACAATATATACTATTCTGTGTACATAAAATAAGGTAAAAAAGTTTTCAGACAGTGGGAGTAGAGATATTTGTAATGAGACATGAGACCAAATATAATGCACTGATGCTAACAGATAAAAAGGAATATTTGTATTTTTCCGAAAGAATCCAATTTTGCCTATTTTAAGATGATTTTAAATCAATTTAATTTCATTGTAGTTAAGTTTATTCATTGAAACTATATTTTTTTCTCTAATATTAGATCATGTCTTTTATATAAGATCAATCAATATATCAAATTTTAATATAAAATCTATTTTTCTCATCTTATTTATTTGTTTTGTTAATTGTAAAGATATATTAACTAATTATGAATAAAAATATTCATTATATCGAGACAAAATTTTTGACACTGTACTGTACAACAAATAAGAGTCTGTGAAAGTATGAGAATAATTATTCAAAAAGTGAAAAAATTACAGAAATTTTTCAATATTTTTCCATTGATTTTGAAAAACCAAAATGCTTGTTATAAGCATAGAGACAGACTCCTAATATCGATATTATATGCACTTGAATATTGATTGATGTCACTATTCAGTCGCTTTATTTGCTGCATAGAGAAAAAGTATTAAAGTCTAGCATCGGATAAGATATAACTTAAATATATAGCAGTGCTATGAAATTGGTCATCGATGCAAACAAGATTCAACTTCTATTATAATGAGCACTTTCTGAATAGAGAAGTGATGCACTTTCTTGCAAACGATTTTCATCTTTATTCTATTGTGAATGTTGTGCTCACTATAGAAATGCTATGCAAAGCAATGTCCCTCATATGCATTTTCCATCTCTTGCATCGCTATAACAAGCAATGGCCAGTACTGGCATCGCACCATTTATGTTGTTGTCATGCGGATGCCATCGAAGACATGTTCTGCATGTGAAAGGAATGTATACGAATTACTTATATTGCATCCCAAACTTTGTGCCATCAAAAGTGTTTTGCATGTTTAGTCCATCGCATGCCAATGGATTATATGATAATACTTTAGTCAGCCTTTCATATTCATATTATTAAATTCACTCAAAATATGATGCATTAGATCAAAGAAATAGATTTTTTGGAAAATATGAATGCAAAGAATGAATAATATGAAAAATTGTCTGAACTGTAGAGCTGTAGAGAGTATTACTTCAACTATTCTATTTTTCTATTAGAATTTTTTTTATTGTAATTCTTTATTACTTGTTTCCAAACTTATTTTAAATTCATGAAAACTAAATTAAGAATTAATTTATTAAGATGAAGACTTAGATGAATGCATTAATTTTGCGAATAAAATACTACGTAATGTGTTCGCGTATATGATTGTCATTACTGGTGAATGAAGTATTATTTGATTTGAGCCTCAATTGGAATTCATAGGAATACATTTATGTCTCACTTTTATGTTATAAGATATATGAATGTATTGCCGAAAATCTTGTTATTCATTCATATATGCGATCATCACTAAATGGCTTCCTTTCGAAAATCACTTTAACTTCTTGTGAGCCAAAATCATTATTTATTTGGATGCATCACTAAATCTAATATGTTTAGTGCCATATTTTCATTCAATGATAATATATTATTTGCATTATTGCCATTACTTACTCCTGTAGTATAAGTTATAACATATTCGGTACTGATTTTTTAAGCGCTGTCTTATAATAAATGATTAATGGTTTGTATGGTTTATTGGTTTCACAGAAAAGTAATTATTTACTAAGAATCGGATTTTTTTAATACATGGAGGACTTGTACTTTTCTCTGTCCACTTCTTATACTAATACTTTTTGTTTGAGATCGTATTTATATTTTAGCATAAATACGGTTATAAGCGTGTAATGCTCTCAATATGTGAACCATTCAATTAGTTGTATAAAGTTTTTTCCAAACTTTTAATTAATGTTTTTTAATTAAATTT
>JAUJYT010000209.1:0-24793 GCA_033996565.1 Nanhermannia nana
GAGTGACTCCAATCAGAACATAGGCCTAGAAATGAACATTTTATTAATAAGAATTATTGTATTAAAAATTATTTTTAATTCAAGTTTTTGCACAAAATTTTGATTCTATTACAGTATATTATGATTTTTCGCTAACTTTTAAAGTAATAATTGTTTTATTTCTTTTAGACTTTTGGAACACAAATTCCTATTCAACAGAATTTCTGTCAAAATCAGAAACACAAATCTCATTAACAGATTTAAAGCCTTTAACTAAATATAATTTTCGTATTTATGCCATAAATTCAATTGGAAAAAGTGATTTCAGCGAAATTAGTGCCACAACTGATGAAGAAAGTGAGTCTTATATATATTAATCAATATTTTGTTATATAAATTGACATTGTGACATATGTCTTTTATATGTCTTTTATATGTTAAGTGCCTTCAAATCCTCCAAATGATATCAAAGTATTTTCTTTGAGTTCAAAATCACTTAAAATTAGTTGGAAGGTAAGCAACCACATATTTAACTTTATATTCATCTTTTAAACACTTTTTAATAAACTGTTTTTAAAGCCTCCAAACACAAAAACATCGAGTGTAAGAGGATATTATATTGGATACAAAGCTGTTAATTCAGAAAAACCAACTACTTTTAAAACTGTTGAATTCACACACAATAAAGACATGGAATTTATATTAAGTTCTTTAGAAAAGTCCACAAAATATCTAATAACTGTTCAGGCATTCAATAATAAAGGTTTGTTTTTATTAATGTGAAAATTTTGATAAATAGTTACAATATTTGTAAATTACTTTTTGATGACTTTACAAATCAAAAGGGAGTCCATTATTAGCTAAAAATAAACAAAGATTTTTTATGATACAATCGTATTAAGAAATGATAATTTTTTTGATTTAAATTTATTATGTATTTTAGGCGCTGGCCCACAATCTCAAGAAGTTTTAGGCGAAACTTTTGAGTGAGTATTTTTATGATTTTCTCATATTTTTTTTTTATTCACAATATTTTAACTAAAATTCAGAAATGATCCGCCTTTGGCTCCAAAACTTAAATTATTGGACACTTCAGAGCCAACAGCAGCTAATCTTTCGTGGCTTATAGACGAAGAAAATCTCATAACAGGTAAAACTCGCAAAACATTACAAAAAAACTTAAACTTTTCATTTGTTTTTTAAAAGGGTTTCGCATTTATTTTCGTCGAATACCAGAAGAATGGCAGGAATACAGGGATATAATTGATGGCAGTTTAAGATCATTTACCATAAGAAGACTTCGTTGTGGATCTAATTATCAGTTTTATTTGATTGCATTCAATGACATCGGAATGAGTCCCGCCTCAGAAATGGTGTCAAAAGATCTCACAAAAGTTGAACAAAGTTTGTGTTAAATCACTTAATAATTTGTAAATCATTTAAAAAAATGTATTTTTTCAGTGGGTTTGAGTCCCGAGAGAACAGCTTTTTTGACAATAAATTCCACTCAAATAGAACTTCATTTGAATTCTTGGAAAAGATTTTGTGAAATAAATCACTTCAGAGTTCAGTACAAAGAATACAAACAAAACGAATGGACTCTCGTTTCAAATCATGTTTCGCCTGATTTACAAACTCTTACTATAAATGGATTAAAAGTAAGTTTTATAATAATATTCATTTAATAATAACTAAAAATTGTTTTCATTGTTAGCCTTCTTTGTGGTATAATTTGTTGGTTTCCGCGCACAGCGATTCAGATATTATTACGGGTATTGTATTGTTGTCACTCTTTTTGTAATAATGAATGACTTAATTTTAGTGCTAAAGTTGCCCCTATATACTATTTAATCAAATTAAAACAATTGTCCCAAACAAAAATTTGTGATACGCATTCATATTATTGCCCCAAATACTGTACTGTAATAGCAGAGTTCTCATAGCAATTGGCTCAAGCATCAGCTCAAATGCATATATGAGATACCCTTTCTTCCGCTTGTGCCCCTATTATTACACTAAGGTGTCACCCATTAAATACATACGCAGTCATAGAGGGGAAGGGGTTATACAAACTCATATTCTCCTATATGTTTAAGACCGTCATATGTCAAATTGCGTACTTAAGGGGAAACTATTTTTTTAATTTAACTTTTGAAATATTAGAAAACAATTACAATTAAGGGATATAAAAAACATTCAAATATATGATAAAATAAATAAATTTTTTAAAAATTTCGTCTTAGTTCATGAATGACTCAATTGTATAGCTTTTTTAGTTAAAATAGGTGTTCCCGGATTTCGGTTAAAATTGGGGAAATAGTTTTAACCGAAATTCGGTTTTTAAATTTTGTTTGTTTTGAAGGTATTTCTAATTTCGGTTAAAATCGGGTTAAAAATATAAAAATATGTGAAATCGGTTAAGATGGGATAAAAATTTTATTAAATATATAATTCAATATAAATTATACATTCATGGGATAAATAGAAAACTGAGAACTATTATGAAATTATAAATGAAATAATTTAACGATTAAAAAGTGAATGAACTATAGTATTGCTTCTAATTCTTTGACTTTTGAAGATTCATAATTATCGAGAAATTTTTGAATATCACCTTTAAATTTCATTAGTTTTACTCTTTTTGTTCATTAACTAAATTTTGGTATTTTTGAACCGATTACTGCAATGTTTTCCTCTCCTATTATTAGTGACTCCCATTATTTTTTAAAATTATTAATTCAATAAATGATTCGATTTTACATTAATTTATAAAAAAATAGCTTTAAAATGAAATGATTTATGAAAACCAAAACAGATGTTTTGAGGGCATTATTTGAATGTAAGAGTAAATTAAAGTTAATAGGAAGGCTTAAAATACTTTAAAATTAATTTATCAAATATTTATGATATTATAGTTTGATGTAATAACTTATTTAATACTTTGAATTTATAAAAATTAGAACGTAATTCAATATTTATTCGGCCATTTAAAAGAGGATTTTAACCCATTTTAATCGTTTTAACCGAATCGGTCATCAATCGATTCGGCGGTTTTTATCGGTTAAAATCGGTTAAAACCGATAACCGGGAACCCGAGTTACAATTAATGTAAATCTTTTCAAAAAATAAAATATTTCAAAAATTGAATTTTCTTTTGCATAAGCTCAAGCTGACCCCCAAAATATTGACCTGAAGCTAAATCTAAATACAGTCAAATAACATTTTAATTAATATTTTAGAAGCGGATTACGTTTTCTCAACACTTACAGAAAGCGGAGGTAATTGACTTACTTGTCAGTGCACTTAGTGTTTTGTTTAAATGTGCCTTTAAATGTGCTCTTTCAAAAGGAACTATTGCACCCATCACTGCCAGTGTCACCACAGAACAGGACAAAAGATACAACCGATACTTCATTATATTGATTCCCATTTCATGTGCTATCAGTGTCTTAATAGGTTTGAACACAAATTTTTAAAACTTTTTAAAACTTTTTTTCTCTCTTTAGTTATTTCTTTTGTAATAATTTATATTTGTTTGAGAAAAACGTCAAATATTTCTCATGAAAACGAATCCAATTATTCGGAAATAAAAAGGGATTCAATTTCTATGACACAAATTGTCAAAAGTAAGTCTTTTTTACCATAAAATCTATTATTAATTATTGAATTGTTTTTAGAAGAAAACGAAAATCAAACTCAAGTGTATTCAAGTCATTATCCCATACCTTACGCCACTTCAAGATTCACTCCAGAAATGTCTTCACAACAGAACTCGTCTCTCAATTCAGACATTAATGCCTATGATTTGCCCGCATTTCCAAAATCAGTAAAAATTTTTAAACTTATTATAAGAGATAATAAAGAATTTTTTTATTCCTTAGAAAAGAGCAGAATCTCAGTCACAGACAAACGAATATCAAAGTCTAATCATAAACAAAGGTTGGGTTACAAATGCTTTAATAGTTTTGAACTAAAATAATATCTTTTTAAAGGTCTCACAAATTCACAAATAGGAAGAGATTATAAACAGAAGTATGTGTTCAACAATACAAAAGTCAATAATTTTATTAAATTTTTTGCTTGAAATACAGATCATTGAAAACCAAAACTTTGTTCAACGAATGCGAACAAAAGTGTAAGAAATTATAGGATTTTTATTAAAAAAATTCTTTGAAATGAATTTTTTCTTCAAAAGCTGAAACAGAACCGGAATTTTCATCAGAATGTAAAGCAATGGATGATTTTGGTTTTGCTCATCATTGTTGTCATCATTAATGCCAAAAAGTGCCTCTTTTTTAAAGAATATTTTGTAAATAATGTTTTTTTTGTTAATAAAATAAATGAAAACATAAATAATTAGATCAAAATCTATTTTCTTATTATATACTTATATTGAACTTTAATCAAACTTACAGTATATTGACTGCTAGTGATGAGCAAAATACAAGCTATAGCTTCAACTTATCCCAACCCAAATCAAATGAAAATAAGGAAAAGCTCAATAAAACAAATTGTGAATCAATTTTCTTATTATTCACTTATATTTAGAATTTATTTATATTCACTCTTAAGAAATCACTCACTCTTTAAAGAAATTTTTTACGTAAAATGAAAGCTCACCCTAAAAATGAAGCTCAAGCTTAAGAGTAAGAGTAAGCTCATAAAATTGGCTGTATTATCATTATTATTATGCTCTAAACAAAAAATATGTTAACTGTACAGTATTATTATATATATTATATATACAAAACTTTAAAAAAAGCCTCAATTTTCAGATAAATAATAGTAAAGCATAGAAAAGTGTTCTTATTATCAAACATTAATTAATAAATATTTGCCTCAATTACAAAGGTCTGAAAACTTTTCATCATTTGAGAGCAAAAATTACTTAAAATTTCGGTAAAATTTTTAAAAATAATTTGTGTACTTGAATAACAAATGTTTTAAATATAATTTATTTATATATTATTTTTATTGAATATTAATTCAAAAAAAATATTAAAAGAAATAATTTCCAAAAATCTAAAGAAAAATAAATTCAACAAAAGCTAAGAATTGTATAAAAAATTGAAATAAACTCTCATTTTATTGAAAAAAATGTTCTCAATATATATATAAAAACTATTTTTTTATTATTAGTTCACAAATAAAATTAAAAACTTTTCACTGAAACGGGAGCTCAAGAAGTGATGTCCCGATTGTCCCGAATCTCGTGATTAACCAATAATTAAAATCGAATAAAAATTTTAAAATACGGAAAAAATATATTAAAAAAAATAATTGCATTGATTAGTGTTAAGAGATTTTGCTTGCATTGTATTTATTGTTGCAGTGAATGCACAAAAAGGCACTAAAAGGTCAAGACTTGACTTCAAACAAATTTTTCATTTCTATTAAAGCCAAACGAATATTATTTGCGAAACGATTTGAATCCGTCTTTGAAGAGCTTCTTTTTGAGCTGATGTGGAAGAATATGAGGTCTTCACCGGCCACTATATATGACACACCATATCCATCATCAGCAACAGGTCCAAAACCACCGCCAGCGCTGATATACTGCGGATTCTTGAGATCAGTCAAAAGTCCGACCTGTCCATGAGGTGTCTGACTTGTGGACAATTTCCACGGCTCTGACAGTACCTGAAGAACAAAAAAAATGTTGTAATCACTATTGATGTGAAGGATATGATGCAGAACAACCTCTTTAAGAAAAGGCGAATCCACTTCCAGGTATTTGGAGATCACATACAAACAGAACAAATGTCTGTCCACTCCTTTGCCACACATGGCGTCCTGATATGCTCTTTGATGGCGATTACAAGCGTTTCTCAATAGAGAGCGTCGGTCCTCTACAGTGGCCGAAGGGTCGAGCATTGACTTGACCCATGTACTCGACTCTATAGTGACCGGACGTACGGTTTCAGTTCTTCCCTCACGAAAAAGTCGAGTCATTGACGCCTCGTATGTGAGCGAAAGGTTTCCGATATCCTAACAATTAAAACATATAAACAATAATACACAACAATACTATATAACACTTACTCTATAATAAGCCAATTGTAAAGCCATTTGAATGTAAGCGTCCGGAGAAACTTTGCATTTCTTCATAAATCCTTTGCCATAAATATCGTTTCTATAGAGACGTAAATCAACGTCTTGTAAAACGCTTTGCGCTATAAATACACAAAATTCATGAATATATTGTGTTTTTGTTTTAGAAAACAGTAGTGAATACCGTCTCTATAACTTTGTTCAATTACAAAACAAAGTGATTCCGGAAAATCCCATTTAAGTCTAATTGGAGCCGAGGGTTCGGCGCCATTGCCTGTCCTACAAGAGCCGTCTTCATTATAGCCCAATATATGAAAATCGTTAGCCAAAAGATATTCCCAGAGATGGGCCATAATGGGCGCGTCTGCCCAAGAGTGCTCCGCATTGAAGCCTACTCTTCCGTTTTTGGCCACAATTAAGTTGAAAGACTTGTCAAACCAGCGGTCATTTCCTTTGCCGTGAAGTAATAGTTGTCCGTATCGATCAAGTTTTGAAGTGTCTTCATGTGAATACTCAAAGTCTTCGTCTTCAAGAACAACAACAAAAGCGGCTTTTTCTATAGTGGACAAAGAGATCCTATTAATGCCTTTGGCGAAGAACTCTTGTCTTGTTTTGGCCCAAATCACCCGATCTATAGCTGTAAGAGAAGCCAATTTGTCTTCACCTAAATAAAGATAAAGTTATTATTATTGTTAAAAAAAGATATTTAATATACATATTACCGGGCAATGCAGGACTTTTATCGTCAATTATTTTCTGTAATTGTGTTTCCAATTCTTTGGGCTGTAATAGTCTTCCCTTGTGATGAATGGTTAGTTTATAAAACTTTCCCGCGTGTAATATAACAATATGTGCCGAATCTGTGAGATGTTGAATACGGTCCGATTCAATGCCCGGAATTCTTGTGGTGTTAAACACGCGCTCGTATTGATTGGAACACAAGGGCACCAAATTTTGTACCATTATCTGCAGCACGAAAATCACAACAATCACAATCATAATAATACATATATTTTGTTACTTTTAATACCGGTTTGAGTTCTTGTCTATCGATTTGTTTTCTAAACAAAAGACAACTGTAGATAAGATTAGCGGCTCTTGAAGTCTGATTTGAAGTGTTTAAAGGGACCAAAGCATCGATTCCATAGAAATTAGAGTTAACCATAAGTGGTTGTCGTCCTCGAAGATAAACAAACTCTTCCCACCAATCAGACACATAATTAGAGGCCCACCAAGACTTCAGCCATAAATAGCGCTGAAATTTACGTCCGATTCCGTCCCGAAACTCGTGCGCCAAACGCACCATTCGCTCGTATTTGTCGTCGTCAGAGAGCGCGCGAATTGACAGCAAATATCTTCTAATGGTTTCATCCAATGATGGCAATGGTAATCGTGGAAGTGATGCCTGATATGAGTATAACATCGGACTCTTTGTAGCCGTCAATGACTTTATTAATAAAATCCAACATTTGTTGAGTAGAGAAACGCCTGAATAGGAGTATTATAACAATGTATTGTAAATTGTACTGCAATGTACTGTACCTCCGGGGCCACGTGACTGATACATCCATCCCTTGTACATAAATAACAATTTGAGTGCATATCTCATGAAAAGCATTTTCAGCAACCACAACAATACTCCATATGTGGTGCACGAGACGATTGCACAGCCATATGCCGGCAATTGAGTGGATAACAGAGGAGTTATGAGTTCATTGTTGGTCCACGTGATCAGTCCCAGAGATGTGTCCAATGAGAGCACGAAATGAAACACATGCACGAGAGTCACAATACAGAAGAGAAACTCTATAGAAGAGGGGTATATCCCGTTCTTGAAGTTGTTCTGTGGGTATGAAGTGTCATAATAGTTATTATAGTAATAGTTATACAGTATTATCGGTGTAATTACCAGAAACCTGTCGACCCGTTTCCTCCACGAGCGAAAGCCACTCAACCAAACCTCTCGTAGTAATTGTTGGTCATAATTAATACGAACGCCTCAAAGAAAGATAACACCAAAATTAAAGGGCTATCGCAACTATGTGTGTACAACAATGTGTGTACAGCAGTATTGCATACCTTCGTGAGTGACTTGAAAGCTGAATGCGACCGCAGAATGCGCTTCAGCCATAATATGTCAACAATGGGTTTGTTGTACTCGTACTAACAATCTCTACAATTGTTGACAATATTTTCCTCAAAAAACTGGTTTTAAAATGAGAGCAACTCTTAAACAACGCATTAATACTCTTTAATTGAATAAATAATTTTAATAATAAATATTTATCGTCAGTGATGGCCTTGAAATAGGGATTTCCCACTTATTTATAGACAACTTATCTCTTAATTGACGCAAAGCTCAAAACTCGTGACAATAACGAAAAAAATAGTCTCAAATCTCGAGACTTTACATGTGTTTTGCATTTAAAGGCAAAAAATTATTTTCAATTAATTCATAGTTTTTCAGTATTTTTTACACTATTTTCAATACATTTAATTAATACTATTGTTATGTCACGTGTTTTGCTCTTTAATTACTATATTTTTAAAACAAAATTATAATTAAATTGAACTCAAATTTAAAGCAATTAATCATTTGTTTGAAATTCAGGACAAAAATCAAAAATAATTTCTTTTATTAATAATCAATAGATTTCTCACCGATTTATTAAATATTATTATTATTATTGAAAATAATTTTTACAACAATTAAATGCATAAAAATAGTAACAAAAAACTTAATAATAATAATTAATAATTGACTAAAACATTGACTAATATTTGACTGAATGTTGTGATGAGTTGTGACACACTTTTCACTGACGTCACAAATGAACTGCCTTTTAGTGCAATTCTATCATAAACTCTGGTACGAGACCAGTGATCCGGTGGTACACATAACAAATACCACATAAAACATTTAAAAAGTCTGTTATATTTTTTTGTGTAAAGTATTGTGTGATTAAAAGTAAACTCTAATTAATTCATTAAAGTTTATGCTGTTGTGTGAGTTCATATTAAAATTTCAAACATTAAAAACTTTCTTACTTTTAACACAACATTAATACATCACTTTTGTGGTGTTTTTGTGGACGTTTCGAAAGGTAGTTATCTTTCTTTATGAACACATTTGAGTCAAATGAACCACAATTGACTTTTTTGCATTTGCTTAGAGTTTTCATTGACAGAGAACCTGAGATTATTGCAGATGTGTTTGGATTTTGTTTTACAAATTTAAACAAAGTTTCAAATTATTGTCATTAAATTGAATGCTTAATCACTTAAATACAAAAATTCTGTTTTACGATACAGCTCTGCCACAGAACTCTAATTATTTAACTGACGAAAAAGCATTCTTACAATTGATTAAAACTTGAAAGTATTTACAGACAATTTACAGACATAACTAATTTGGAAAAATTAAAAGTATGTTAGAATTTATATAAAATTGCAAAAATAATTAATTTTTTAAACATTAGCATTGATTAATTTCTCATTAAAAGTGTTGTGGTACACAATAGCCTTCTGCGAGAACATCAGTAGCACCTCAATTAAAAAAGCCTGAGAAACAGTTAAATAGGTTTATGCAGTATTTTAAATAGATTGCAATACGATAAGCAGTTTTAGAAAACCATAATTCAAAGGTTGGCCGCATTTCTAAAGTGCTCTTTTTCTTATAATATTTTTTGATAAGATTTAATCGTAAATTAATCACAAAACACCCCTTTTATAAAACACAAGAATCATCCTTTAATTACGTTAAGCTGAAAATAGACTTTCTCTACCCCTGCCTTAATGTTACTTTCTTTTGTTCTGTTGGCCGACAAATCCCCATAAGTTATGGGCCATAACCCGCACAAAAATTAAATAGTAATCAAAAGACTAAAAAAGTTATTGCGAGAAATAAATCATTTTTGAGATATTTGATCCCAGTTTATGGTTGTGGTTAAGAGACATGAGAAAAATGGCAAATTATGTAATTTTTAAAATAACAACAGGCTTAAACTTAAATGCCTATAACTACTTGCATGTATTCGACATAAAGCTCAATTACAGATTCAAAATCACCGAAAACCAATGTACACATGACCGCTAAGTGGACCAAACCCTTATTTTAAACATATTATATGTATACATTTAAAAGTCGAATATTACGAAACTATATAATATATTATGCGTAATAAAGTGTTTCATATTCGGTGTTTTCGACCGAATACATAATATCATTTAAATAATATATACGATTTGTTATGTTACTCAAGTTAAAAAATACAAATTATAATTATGAAATACATAGCACTCAATTATGTTTTGAAGTAGGTTCGCATGTCTTAACCCCCCCTAGAAGTATATTACACCTATTGAATTCTGTATCCCTCCCCATCTTAAGTTATAACGTAATTAATTTGTTTAATTTTTGATGGTTAAAAAAATATTTGTTAAAATAATTTGCATTATTTATGGTTAATTATAAAGAAAAAATGTTTGAATAAATAAAATGATTTCTTAATAACACTGCAATGTATTGTATTATTGAAATCTAAACTTAAAAGTTATCGTAAGATAAGACGGAAACAAAAGTTCAGTTCAAAGTCTAAAAGTTAAAATTGTGAAAAAAATATGTAATCAGTGATAAAAAGGATTAAAGTCTACTGTATACTGCTGTATACGTGTAAAAAATAATTGAATTGAATGTCAAGTTTGTTAAAGTCTTAATGAAATGATTTTATAATAAATTCGATGAATATTTGACACTTTCATTACTTATTAGGTAATGTTTTTACACGCAAGAAGACACCGCTATGCGTGCGCTAAAAAACATAAACTAATGCGCGTCTGGCACTTTAAAAGTTCCAAATCCAACATTATTTTATAATTAAATATTCATCCAAATTATTGACCAAAATGTGAGTCTCAATGTCTCCCTTATATTCCTAATTAACATAAGTTCGCCAAAATTCTATTTTTAAAATGAAGGTATTTTATAGTGAGAATGTATTTTATAGTGAGAATGTACTTATAAGGGAAAACTCATTCAGATTCTGATTGTAGGTAAAAAGTCACATAAAAAACAAAGTAAAAAAGCCAAAAGATCATTTATCCAATTCCGGGTGGGGATAAATGTTTGTTCCCATATAAGTAAAAATAAGTTTAAATATTACGTGATTTGACCCTCGGTAGTCAGGTTTGGCTCAGAGATGGTCAAATTCGGTATGACATTACTCAGCTCAAATTCAATGTATAACACTTGTGGGTGAAGTGTTAATCAGTACACTTATACCCAGTATCCGGTATTGACCCATTATGTTGAAGTTATTTTTCGGGCCCATCCCTCTAGAATTGATAATTTTTGTGATTTTATTTGATTTTTTACGTGTAATCTGAATCAGTTATTTTCTTACGTACAGTACATTCTCTCCATATTTAAAGTTTAAAATATGAAAATGTCTTTCTTTATTATAAAACCATTTTTACACAAAATTGAGTCAATAATTAAACAAAGATAAAGTTTTATATTTATTTATCTTCTTCGTCGTCATCTCTGTCCACAATCTTTTCTAACGGTCTACTTATAAGTGAAATGATTGCAGTTGTGATTGTAATCACAGAAAATCCGAGCCAAAGACCTCCCAATCCTCCGAAATCGCAAATCAACTGAATGAAACTGATCGACGGTGAATGTCTGTAAACCCGATCCCGAACCGGTTTTCGACTGATTTGAATTCCGGTCAAATTTGCGAATCCATAGAACGGAATGTCCACAAACTTCTCAAAATCATACTTTTCTGTGACACAATCTTTACGACAGTGTTTTGCGCATTCAAGTCTATGGTTTGTAAATTGGCACTTGTTGATTTTACGACAAAACTTGTCTTCCTCTGTCAACACACTTCTTCTATACAACAATCCACTTCTGGGCAAACAATGACATTGTTGACGATATTTATTGATAACACACTTTGTGAAACAGTCGTCAAACGATTGTTCAGATTCATTGCTTCCTATCATATAAAAAATATATGAATTTTTTTGAAAATATTTTTTAATTGTAAACCTTTTTTGTATTTAAAGCAATCTGTTTGATACGGTTTTTCCAACAAATGTGAGACAGTCTTTGAGAACTGGATGTCATAGAAACGCGACCATTGATACAAAGAAAGTGAGGGATAGTATTGCGGAACCGGAATCATATCCGACGGGTGCACAGAAACGCGAGCTCTTAAGTCAGTTTCGAAGGGATGAGGAGTACGCGACCCATTCAATGTGTAACTCATATAAACCACTTTATTAGTTCTCTGTTCATAATTGGATTGCGAGACAAATATAGAAGTTGTGAACAATTGACTCGAGTTTTCATTCAATTCATTATCAAATTGTAGAAAATAAGTAAAACACCGAAAATCTCCGTTAATTGACTCGACCGGTGGCACCACATCTTCACAATTGTTAAGTTTAAAGCCATTCTTTACCGCAGGTTTAGAGTCAAGAATACAGTCATCGTGTTGTCCATGTGTCCAATTATCCAACAATTCAATTACTGAAGCGTTAGTGAACAGTTTTTCTTCGAAAAATTTGTGCAAAAGTTTACCTTAAAATTGAACGAAATATTTTAATAGAGTATAAGTTGACATCTGTTTAACTTATTATTCATTTTTTAACACTTAATATTTTCATAAAATTCACTTATGTTCAGAGAAATGTTTCATTTTGTTAATTGTTTTAATAAATGTGTCAAATATTGTAATATAACTTAAAAGTCACTCTCTCTATCATTTTCATAACGAAGAACCTGTTATATAAAGTAGAGTAGAGTAGAGGGACATTTGGTCAAAAAATGATTATGTCATATAGTGTACTGTACTTTACTGGTCAACTCATTTACTGATAAATTATTTACTGAAATTTTATTAAAATAGTTATACAGTATATAATTTACTATTAAATCTCAATTAGAACGTAAAAATGGTATTTGATCAACATTTTGAGGATCAAGTGTTGAACTTTAATGTTAAATTAGAATAATAGAAATAGCGTACACTTCAAAAATTTGCTGTGGGTATTGAGAAAAGTTCGTTAATTTTGAGATTCTCAGGAAAGTTGGAGATTTACACCAAGAAATGTGAAATATGCTTATGTTGTTTTCAGTAAACAGTATTTTCAAGTAAATTACAGAATACTGTACTGATGCTCTCCCGTACTGTACTGTACTATACTGAACAGTAACAGTAGCAGTATAAGGATGTCACGCTCTAATACAGAGATTCCGAGACACCATTTGACACTAAATTTATAAGTAGCGAATAGCACAGCTAGCTTTGAGCTGAGCTGAGCTTGAAGCTTAATTTTGACGGCCTTTGAGCTTATAAGCTCGAGCTTCAAGCTTCAGGCTATGAGATAGCAGCGCAGCTCAAAGATCAAGAATTCTGAGCTGAGCTTAAGGAAGCTCAAGATTTCGGACCAATGCTATTCGCTATTTATGTTAATGTAAAGTCTTTTGTTATTAGGTTAGATGAATAATTGGCAGATTTGAATCCTGTAATGAAGATTCAAATGATTATTAGCGAGTCTGTAGTTCTTTGGATTGAGTGACGTTTAACAACTTCTTAGAGTAAAGTCACTTTTTGTATACGCCATATCCTTAGATGTGTTGAATAATTTTAATTTTTTTAAAACTCAAATCAAGTAATGGACAACACATTTGAAGGTAAGGCGTATATAAACATTCAATTTCTGCAAACATTTAAAACTACATAATGGGGAAGGTTTAACTCCCACTTTGGCTATTGCAGCTGCAGTGGCTATTTAAATAAATTCTGTCAAATATTTGTGAAAATATTTGATTTCGTAGTAAACAAGAAATGGACACAAATGTGAAAATATAGTTTCACTGCATTTGTTGAATTTTAATTGCGTGTAACTTTTATTTATTAATAAATATACAAATATATATGTAAATGTAAATTTAATATAAATTTAATGTAAATGAAATTTTCTATTACTCTATATATGAAGCAGTTCTTTGAAGACCTATCTTAGCAAAAGGGCATGAGCATTCATTGCATTAATACTATTGAAAATTTTAAAATTATTTGTAAACTAATGAGTCTTATATTCAAAAGTGAAAAATTTTATGAATATCTAAACTCTGAGAGGTTGAGATATGAATAAACTGAGCGATTATTTGCAAAAAAACACAAACATTTAGAATAGAATTAGGTTTTGAACTCAAAATCATTGGTTTTCCAAATGAATTATCTATAAGTTGAATAGCATTTAAAGTTCTTCACCTAAATTATTGGTTTTTCAATGCTTTTTCATAATTTTGATCAAGAGTCAGAACTTTATAAATAAACAGACATTCATTCAACTCATACTTTCAATTATAACTTGAAATTATTTATAATTAATGCTTAGTATTCGGCAAAATTGCTAAGATGGGTCTTCAAAGAACTGCTTCATATATAGGGTAATAGAAAATTTCATTTATGTTAAAATAGATTTTCATTGTTTATGTGTTCTGCGTAACAAATAGAATACCCGTTTAGTTTTTTTTATCATTTATTTTAAATATAATTAAATTTAGTATATAATTAGTTTATTAATAAAAGTTACACGTAATGAAAACCCTGCAAATGCCACCAAACAAATACAGTATATGCAACAAACTGCGAATTTAATGCTTGCAGCTTGCATTTAAACTTTAATAAATCACTTAGTTAATAAAAAAATTGCACAATAATTACCTCTAAGTCGGTATTTATTGAACTTTACACTTTCGGCTTTAGTCCAAAAGTTGGGGTCATTTCTGGTTTTACTTTGATTGCTTATGCTGTTCACAGCTTCCAGATAATCAGGAAACTGTTGTATAAGTTTGTAGTACGGAATCACATCTGGAAGACAAACAGTGACTCCCGGATATTCAAACTTATAATCTTTGGGATCCTCGTGCGAAAAACTAACAGTTGTTTTGTATTCCAAATATCCTCTCAACGCTATATTGAAATGATAACAAAAGCCAATAATACTGATCACAAATATCACGAACAGATGCGGACGCGTTTTAATCACTTTTCTCAATCTTTTCTTAAAAGTACCCCTTTTTTTAGTAGTGATTATTTGCTCTTCATTTAAATGTCCATTTGCTATGTCTTCCTTGTCCTTCATTTCATGTTTCTCAGTCCTGCAAATTGTGAACAATTTGATTTAACCGCTCATTTGTTTCAAATAAATATTAAAATTTCTTACATTTTATTAGTTCTTCAATTAATTTTCAACAATAATAAGTGCATTACTTTAAGGTCCTTTATTTTTTGCGTATATCTTAAAATGCTTCTAAATTTAAAAAATTTCTCCTTGATTACGTCAATAATTATACTGTAATTTCCAGAGAAAGTTGTATTCAATGGCAATAAAAGATGCGCTAAAAATGCTTTTCACTGAATCTGTAATCAAAATCCTAAAACCTGTTTCCAATTTAACTATTGCTTTCATCACGTGAATGCCGTACAACATAAGCTTCACTTTAAACAACATTTTAAGGACTTTCACTGCATGTCAAGAATGTTAAATTGTCTCTAAAGAAGTTTTGTGAAAAACAGACGCTTTGAATGCCTGCACAGTACATGATTGAGCATGGTGATTATATATAAAGATTTATTGCAAAATAATCACTGGCAATAAAATCCTTTTTAACTCGTTCGTGCAATTTAAATATAATTATTATTCTTTATTTTAATCCTTGAGAAGAAGCAGATTCTCTTGTAATTAAACTATCATTCAAATGACAGATATTTAGTTATAAACTGCTTATTAATTCGTAAGATGAATGTTTTTTTCACATATGTTTAAATTGTTTAACATGATCAATATAAACAAAAAAGATTATTTGTAAAAAATGAAGCAAGATCAATTAATTTAATGATTTTAGGCTAAAAGTGATTAATATTTTTCTTTTAATTTCTCATTAATCATTCTTAGAATAAAAGGTTTTTTATTTAACCAATTTCCCTAATACAACTCAATTTTTCTCAAAATATAATTAATTGCTTGAGAAAAGTGTTAATCATTTTGAGAGAAAAATAAATTGAAAAAGTGAATGGTTTTGATGGGTTTTTAGAGCATTATTATTAATGGCATTGAAATGATCTCACTGTCAAGGACTCGCCTTTGAGCTATTACACAAGGATAACTATTATAGCGGTTCCTCTGTTTTTTGTCTCGCATAAAAATATTCATAATCTTTATCATTATCTTTAATCTTAAACAAGATTTTTATTAATAGGAGGTTAGTGTTGAAAAAATTGTTTCAAATTTGTTTACATTGAGACTTCAATCACTTCATGAAATGGAAAACTTAAAAACAAATTAATGATATACTTAACTAATTTGTTAACTTCGATAGATTTAAGGCTAAGTTGTTCAACTTGTTATTGTACATTATAAAAATTGTACATTTAGTTCTCACACAGAAAATTATATATTTTTCAATTTCAATTGGACACAATTGGTATTAATACTTTTTAAAGAGTATTTTATATATATTGTGATAAATTGATAGATTACACTGCAGTCCTGGCGCTCCATATAATTTATATTAAAAATATCTCTTTATAGTGAACCTCATTATAGGGAATTCTCGTTAGTGCGAATTACCCCGCGCATTGCATAATGACATAGTATAACAGGCATATCATTTCATAGAACTAATAGAGTGAAGACAACAAAACTGAGAAAATATGCGTTTAACGAATAAAAAACTGAATAAAAATATTTAATTTAGTGTAGTTATTATATTGTAAAATATACGAACAAATTGTCCAATCTCAAGGAGTCTTGTAAATGTTTCTTATTCACAAAATAAGCACTTTTACCAATTTACCAAACATAACATTTTCCTCAGCCAACTCCCTAATAAGAGGAGATCTCATCAAAGCCTGTATTGAAAACCAGTGAGATTTTTACAGGGATAACCCTGTGTTGTCGTAGGCAGATGATACGGGCCTAGGGATTGCTCGAAAACAATCAATAAATGGCCAGTATATTGCGATCAAAGAAACGAGCGGGGTTAGGATTCGAACTCACGACCCTTCGATCATGAGTTTGGCACTAGTTTTCCGAATAAGGCTAAAGGCTAAGGCTAGCCCCTTAGCCCTCCTGATATTTTATAGCCTTCTAGCTTTAGTCGCGACTAAGGGCTAAGGCTAATTGGGGACTACTCAGAATTTTCAGGGGACAACTGAAATACTAGTTTTTAAATCTTAATTCCTATTTGAGACTGATATACTGGGTTTTTAAAATTAATTTCCATCTATGAATTTCATATTAAAATCAAAAAAACGAAATTTATTAGAATTTAGGACTAAAGGCTAATTTGGGAGCTAAATGTTTTTAGTCTTTTAGTTTAGCCTTAAGTCTAGGCTTGTGATCGATCACAAGCGATCATACTTTTAAATATTTGAAGTTTGTAAAACTTCTAAAAATAAATATTTGATAAGTCAATAAATGACGTCATAAACTTAATTAAATGAAATAAGTTTATAAATAAAAATTGCATAATTTATGATTTATTTTATTGCCTATTCCTGCCACTAGTTTTCCGTGCGAACGTTAATTTAGTGCTACAGCTAATCACTAAGAATCGCTCCAAACTGGATTCATTTCATACAAAAATGCTAATACCCAAGGACTCGTTTTTATATAAAATATATGTAAAACACTCTTGTTTGTGAAAATTTTAGGTAAAATCTAAGTATGTTTTATGTAATTGAGCCAATTTGGGTAAATTAAATGTAAACTTTACTTAAAATTTATGTAAGAATAGGTGTAAATTTAAAATAAAGTAGACAAATGACAAATAAACAGGTAAATTATAAGTAAAATACAAGTAAAGAATATTTAAATCCATTATTCGTGTAAAAATTATGTATAACTGGTTTCATAACTTAATGACTACAACTTTATTTAAATAAACTATCATTAGGCTTAGTGGCTCAGTGGTAGCGTCGAGAGGAAATATACAAGAGGATCCAGGTTCTAGCTTGGGCATCGTTTTTTTTAACTTTTTCAAGTAAATACATAAATTTTACACAAAAAATTTATAAATTTGATGTAGAATTATACATATCTTTTTTACACATTTTTTTACATATATTTTATCTAAAAACGAGTGCTTGGGTACTTGACTAAATTTTTCAAATAAAACTCCCTTTTATATAAATTAAAATTAAACTTTAAATTTTGCGCCGAATTGATCGTTTCTGATCGATAATCGCTTGTTTTTTTTTGAAAATTGATCGATCACTTTCGAAATCCTACGATCACAACCCTACTTAAGTCATTTCTTTAGCCCTTTAGCCTTAGCCTTAACCTCCAAAATGGGGGCAAAATGGCTTAGGCTAAGGCTAAGAGGCTAAAAATTCGGAACACTATCCGGCACCCTACCCACAAATTTTTACCAATATCATTTACTAAATATATAATTCACATTGGCACTTCAGATATGCACTGGTCACTCTTTCCTCAATAAGTATAAAGTTTTTCTTCAATTTATAATCAATTAATCATTTTTTAAAACCAGATTTTAATGAATAAAAATGAATATTAATTTGTTTTTAAATTTAATTGAAATGAGACTTTTTATTTTAAAAAATGAATCCATTTATTGCCATTTAAGTTAGGACATAAAACACACATTAATTTAAAAATTGCAATTATTATTTAGCCTTATAGTCTGGCCGCGCATTCTTTGCCTTATCGATGTCTTGTTCAGAGAGGAATTGTGCGTTTGGATCACCTATTCTTTCGTTCAAATAGTAAAATTCTGGTGAAGATTGACACGGTATAGCGTCGTCTGCGTGGTTGCATGCCAGTTTAGATTGGTCAAACAATTGATTCAGACCACATGCCATTGTGCTTTGCATTATGGTTGCTTTACGTCCCGCAGGCTTTTGTGTGTGACAATTGTGATACAGTTTACAACTATTTCAGGAAAGATTAAATTTTTAACATCGCTAACATTGAATTCAATTAACAAATAATTTATTACTAATCGCGCATTTATAATGTGTTTCATAAATTCCGTAACATTTGTATTCAAGACAAATGTTTTCGGATATAAAAAGAGAATTTATTTAAGAGAAAATGTTTGAATAACCGAAATCGTATTCAATTTAATAAATACTTCATCTGTCAAAAACTGAAAAACAAGACAACCTTTTAAAGAAAGTTTCGTTCAATGAATTTATTGTTTAGCAATGATAACCTCAATCAAACATGTCGTATAAGTCATTTTTTAAAAACTGAAATTAGCATTTTTCATCAAAATAATTACTAGTAATTCATGTTATGTTACGAAATGAAGAAACAAAAATATAGCTTTGATCTGCTAATACGGCAATTGAGCTGTCATAATATTACAGCTAAATAGCAGTCATTTTTTGCTTTTGTTGCGAAAAGTTTCTAAAATTTAAAATTTTTAAGGAAAAACTCTATTTCTATTAATTTTTGAAATTATTATAAAATTTTATTAAAAGAGATTTATTGCTGAAAAAATAGTTTTATACTTTGCTTTTGAATTAAGACAAATCGATTTTAGTCTGAAAAAGCAAATAATAAAACATTAGAAATTAAAATAGTATGAAAGTGATCGTTCATTTATTTTGATTTCAAAAAATATATATAAATCCATTATCTAAAGTCTTATATATGTAATGAACACAATGTATTTTTAAATTAGGAATAAATTCATTGAAAGACAATTTCTTTTTATAAAATAAATGAAACAAAAGTTTTTACTCGTTGTCTACATCCGCAAAATATCCATCTGATTCACATTTGAAAGTCTTCTTTACAGTTATTCCCAATTGTTCTTCAACACCTGCGGGTAATTCATATGCAGCTCTTTTTGACTGAAAATTGATTTACTTATAAATTATTTTCTTAATTTTATAAATATAAACATTTTTACCCGTAATTTTGCGAAACAATTGTTGACAATTATTGTGAACACAAACAATGACATAAAAGAAATGAAATTCATTTCAGCGCAAAAAGTGATCAAAACTTTGAAAACACTTGTTCTTGAGTGAGATCTTAGATATCTTTGAATGATATAATGACTGATGATGTTATCTAATTACACTTATTTTCATCCTTGACACACATTTAGACGCAAAACGATCACAATTGGAGAAGTCATGAGAGCATCATTCTAATTATTTATTTAATATTAATCAATTAATTATTATGTAATTAAAGGAAATATAAAGAAAAATTAATTAATCGAAATTCAAGTCAATATAATTCTAATTGAAGGACTTTTGGTGAGTTCTTCAGAAAAAAAACAATTTTTTTATTGTAATCGTAAAAAACTGAACTCAAAACTCACTTTTTTATAACGATTTCAAGGCTCTCACAAAAAGGAAATCTTTTGCAGAAATAATGACAAATCTTTTCTGAAAAATAATTTGAATTTCAATAAAGAAATGATTGAATAGTATTTTGAACAATAAAATTCTATAGAAAAAAATTGCTTATAAATCATCACATCATTCATATTATATTAAATTTTCCCCGAAATTCCCCATTTCGCACAAATAGTGATGAGTAATTAGTCACATAGAGTGTTACCATTATATCCATCCGCAATCATGTCCATAAGCTCGAAAGCGCCGAGCGTGAGCCTAGACTCAAAACTCATACCGGAAAGTGCGGTATTAAAGCTCGCATTTAACTGGCTTTAATTAGATTTTTAGGGTAAAATTTTTCGGAATCTAATATAAGTCAGGGCTTCTATTTTTTTTCTCCTATTGTAAAATGTTTCTTGAATTAAATGTTTAATTTTGGTTCAAAAAATGTAAGAAATAGTATAGAATTTAATAAAAAAGTTATTTGGATTAATTTAATCATAATTGCTTTTAATTTCTGTTTCTTATTCAATTCCCATTTCATTATAGCTTAGAATTTAAATTTTAAAATTCAAATCTTTGGCCATCAGGTGCAATACCACAATATATAATGAAATGTATTAAAATATGTAAAAACACTCGTTTTATATGCTTATTATTAATAAAGAGCATAGGCTGGAAAACTCCGAGCCTGAGCCTGGAGTAGCTACAATCAAATACCTTTGAGTCTGTGCCTGATTCTGAGCCAGATTAAAGCACATCGGAAGGCATTCATCTTCCCAACAGATTTTATAAAATATCAAAATTGCCATTTTATTGGGTTGGTACAAATCAAAACTAGATGGGCCCATCGTACGTAACCTACTTGTGACGGACGGTAGGACTAGGCATAGCTATACCCATTGTAACCTAAGCAGAGTACACTAACCTATTTTCGAAAACATTTTGTTAAAGAGCTAGAAATTTTTCATATTAAAATTTTTGTCGGGAAGTTGATCTGTTGGGAATTTGAACTGTCGGAAAGTTGATATGGAACCAGCACATCAGAGCCTGAACTTAAACCTTAAAGGTTTTCGATGCGAGCCTAGAGACTATGGTATCCCAGGTCAACCTAGGGTAACCTCAGTCATTGCTTCCATTATTTTAATAAGAAACTTAGGTTTGTTATGGTTTAGCTCAAAGCATACAAAAATCGAATTCATGCCCTCCATTAAATGCAATTTTTAAATTACTTATCGCATTATCACAATTTTCTCTGAAGTTTTGCATAAAGGCTCTTCAGGCTAAACAGCCTAAGCCTACAGCCTGATCCTGAGCTTATGCTCTAACAACTTGAATATGAAACTTAATAAAAGCCCATCTTCCTATTATAAGCCCATGGGCTTCTATAGGGAGTGGGCTTTAATACAGCACTTTCCGGTAGCTTCAGCCAGAGCCTGGGTTCAAATTCCTAGAGCCTGAGCCTCTAAACGAAAAATAATATACGAAAAATTACCAAAAGTGTTTTTATTATTCAAAAAACAATACCAAGTCAAGCTCAAGCTCAAGCTCAGTGAGGTAAAAATTAGAGGCTCGTTAGGTTGAGCCTGAGTCTAGACTTAAAACATAGAGCCTAAGATTTTAAAAGGAGCCAATTGAGCATTGGATAGCCCAGGCTCACCCCGAGCCTTTGGACAACATCATCTATTAGGTAAAATTGTAACACTGTCAAAATCATAAGTTTAACTGTTTTTTAAGTTCTTTATATCAGAGAGTATTTTTAGGGTTAATTTACTTACAATCAGTGTTTCCCTACAGGTTGGTTGTGAAGCAATTTAAGGCCAGCATATTTTCTTCCCATATTACGATACAAAATGGCAAATAAACTATTTTAATAAATTTAACAAATTTTAGTAAAATTTTTGATAAAAATAAAATAATTTGATAACAATTAAACCTATTAAACTCAATAGTATGTTTGGGCTTGAATAGGAAACTTCACCACCGACCGAATATTTTGAAAATTTTTAGTAAAATTTCAAATAAAACTGAGGATAGACTTAATTTTTTAAATTTTTACAAAAAACGTTATGGATTGGCTAAATTTTTGAAAATTAATATTCAAAATTAAATTACAAATGAACCTTTGCGATAATTTAGAATTTTATTTATGGTAACATTTTAAAGCTTTTTAGTTAAATAATTTTAAAATTATCTGCTGTGGTTCTTTTGTAATTTACTTTTGAAATTAATTTTCCCAGATTTGCCCAGTCCTATTATGTGGCTTATTTTTATTTTCATGAATTAATCTTATATTTTTTTTGGTCCTATTTAATAAAAAATAATATTAAAATAATCTGTAATTGGGAAAATCTAATATGCAAGACCGGTTATTAAATTATCTTATTTTTATCGATAAAATTATAATTTGTAAAATTTGTTGAAATGGTTCATTTGCAATTTTGTCTATTTTGATTGTGAAATGAGCATAAATATACCGGCCTCACAACCAACCTATAGGTAAACACTGCTTACAATACAGTACAGTTCAATGCTACCTTGGTTCAATATTAAAGCATTTTTAATGGAAGTGTTTGTTACTTTTGATAAATAAAATAATTATTAATTTAATTCACACTTCTGAATACATTTTTTAAAGTGACCTCGAGTTTGCATAGAAAACCCCTTAAAGTTGTTTGTGATTCAAAACATAGCACAACATTTATATGTTTATAATTGTATAAAATAAATGAAAAGATAATAACGATTGAACAGAATTTAAGAGTTTATTTAATTTAAAATTAATACTTATTGTTATTTATATATATCTCTTATTTAAAAGATTGCATAACTTATTTGTACAGTATATGGTGATGTGAGTTGTAAGGTTGTAACTCCAAAATTTTCACAAAACTATTTGAATATATTTTTCGAAATTTTGCCAAAATATATACTAATATAAAATTCTGATTAAAAGTCTGTAAAATTCAATATAATAAAGTTCAAACTCGTTTTCATATCAATTTTTTGAACGAATTTTTGAGCGAATTTTTGAACCTGAATGTATAAATAATTACCGTTAGAATCTTAAATTGAAAGACATATCATGTGATTTTTCGAAACACACAAGAAATTTCACACAGAAATCATGGATGTTTACAAAAGTGATGTTTACAAAAGTGATGTTTACAAAAATGGGTTCAGCTCGTAAATGTATTAAAATTTTTTTGGTGTTTCTATGTCATTTTTAAGAGTAATCTGCTATCCACCCTAATTCTAGTCCTAATAATGAATTTTAGATGAATTACAATTTTTACAGGTATTTTACGAAAATTACATGCGAAAAGATAATTACGGTAATAAACTAACGCTATAAAGTGCTATAAAGTTGTATCTAATAAAATCAGATCTGAATAAATCAAATGAAACCATTGAATTTATGTCACTTTCAAAATTAAAAACTCTCTCTACACTCTATATCAGCGATGGACAATTTCTTTAAGAAAATTACACGAATCAGTACCTAATGTTGGCCAAAGAACACACTAAAACATAAACCTAAATTAATCAATTATTTACATTTTTATTAAAACAATTATTATAAATATCTACTTTATTTTTAGCTAAAAATAATAATTAGGGCTCATATTACACATAGTACGTACGCAGTTTTGGACTTTTTTCAGACCCCTCCCCCTCCCTGTTAGCGTACGTAGCTATATAATCTCTATGTACGCGTACGCATTTTAAAAATTCGGTTAACCCCCTCCCCCTGACTGCGTACGTACTATGTGCGTGAACACTTATATGTTAAATGTAATTTAAATGTAAATTTACTTTTTTAGATAGACTTAATGTTAAATTTTGTAACACAAGAACACGCAAACAATCGTTAAAGAACACATGAATTGGACATCGCTGCTCTATATCAGTTTTACAATAAAATATTTTAAACTCAAACAGGCTACTTGGAATAATGTCGCCAACTTTGAACTCAGTTTTCTCAAAAGGAAACTTTTTCGAGTTACAGCCTTATGTAACTGACGAAATGTGACTGCGAAAGATCAACATCATCTCAAAAATATAGTCCTAATTCCAGTCCTAATAAAGAATTTTACATAAATTACAATTTTTACAAGTATTTTACGGTAACGCTACTTATACTAATGGGCCGACTTAGCCAAGCTCGAAATCATTGATATTCAAAACTAATATTCTTTTTAATAGTAATTTTTTGAACCTGCGCTAAGCCTAAGCATGAGCATGGACCCTTGAAGCTAATACACATTAAAGCTTCCGAGTCTGAGCTGTTCCGAGTCGAACCGAACCGAACCGATCCGCGGATATCCGTGGATATACCCGCGGATCGGTTCGTGATT